>JAPDSC010066761.1:0-37567 GCA_026290005.1 Latrodectus geometricus
TTATTGCAAATTGTTTAATAGTCATAATCGTGAGATACTTATTTCCTACGCAGTGTCTCAATAAAAACCTGAAGATTTATTTGTCATTTGATTTTTTGACCATGGGGAAAATACATTTTATGCCGGTTTACATTGTTTATAAATGCCAAAACATCATACTTAGGTTAGCAAGGTAGTTTGAAATATTTTATTTAATATTTGCAGAGTATTAATTACAATTATAGTAAATATAATGTTAAAGGCAAGAATCTGAATTTGAGGATAATGGCAATTTCGACATTATGGCTCTGATAATTGATGAGAACAATCTTTCATTTAGAACAACAACCCTTCATTAACTCAGTAAATAGCTTAAATTAATAATTTTATCGAAACAATAATCTTCAAGTGCTATTTAAATAAAGATCGTAAAAATTAACAGGCATGGTTTCATTCGATAAACACAAGAATACTTAAATACACTTCTAGCTACCGTAAGTTCAACCCCCTGAAGGAAACATGCAAATAACAAGAAATTTACACCAGGCATTAGCGGAGTGGAGATATGAAAATGATTAGAATATCAGCGCAGATGCACACCATTCCCGCCTATGGTGCCACTTCAAAGCGCTATTTAAATCTTGGAGATTTTGTCGATCTTTAAGTTCAGCAATGTTGTTTTTCTTGCGGTTTTTTTCCAAAAAGCGATAAATAATACCTCGTAGAAAACAGAGATCATTTTTTGAATTGAGTAATTTTAATTTGAGTAATTATTCTATCTGATGGAAATATTTTTCTTTTCGAGCTGTACATCGATAGTACTGTTCGAATGCTAGAAATATACCCGATATCATATTAAAGACAATTTAGAACCTTGTTTACGAATTCCTCTTGTGTGTTTACAAATATCATATACAGAGATCGCTAAATTTCTGAGCACACTGTTGTATGTCAAGACAAAAGTTTTGGCAAAGAGTCCAAACAAAAACGTTTACAAGTATTTTTGCTCATTTTAATTAACAAAATGCCAAGAAACACAGAAATGAGTATTACTGCTTCATGACAATTCCTAAGCTTCAGCTTTCATGTATTCCACTAAGCAATTATAGTTTTGATAAGATTTGCTTGAAATTATTTTTTTATTCTATGTATAGAATCACCTATTGAATCCTCTTAAAGTTTTTGCTTATTGCAATAGTCATCACCTCTTAGAAGGATACGAACATTACCAAACATTTCGATTATATAATCCTTCGAATATTCTTAATACAGTATATAATACAATCATTTTCACAAAATCTAAAATGGTTATACCGTATTTAAAAAAAAAATTGCAAATTAAAAATTAATAATTTACTAGTGTCTATTTACTAAATGAATTCTTTTCATTGAAATAATAATTTTGCTAAAATAATATATATTAAGAGAATTACGTAATGAGGGAAATATTGAAATCAGGTACTTATATTTATGATGATGGCTCAAGTTTATTATTTTTGTTTCGCAGAATACAATAAATTTTGAATGCAAAACATAAATTAAGAATTAGCAAAAATTTCACCACCAGTCATACTACACATATATTTGTACTTTCATAAATGAAAAACTCTAATTCTCCAAAATAAAAATCGGAAGAAGTATTTTATTAAAACTTGTTTGAAGTTTTTTATTTTTTACTTAATCTCTCTCTCTTTAATTCTTCAGAACTTATTATACTCTTTTAATTTGGAATTAGTTTTATACTGCATATAACTATTGACATTTATATCATTATCAAAATCACTCATAATATACTAGATACGAACTATAAACACAAAAAAAGATTTTTTAAGTGAATGATTAAAAATTTTTTAGTTTAACTAAAAATGAATTAAAGTTTTTAGTCTAATTTTTAGAAATATTATAAGCAACTCTAGACTTTGCAAATAATTCAAGATCATAGTTATTGTACTGGTTGCTTTTTGAAGCTTTGTTTGATCACTTTTTGTAATTATTTACCTATTTATATCCGTTTTCCCGAAGTACATTTAAATATTTTTCTTAGTTCATTTGTTTTTATATATATATTTTAAAATCTGTGATCTATTTTCATCATAGTAAATGAAAATGAAATAAAATTTAATACTTTCTATTTTATTGTCTATTAAAGTTTTTAAAAAACTGATGTTCAAGCCTTAAGTCGACGGGACCATGTGTTGTTGAGCTTTCTTTTTAACTGCCAGAATGAATTTGTTCATGATTACCATAGCTATATATTCTTTTTATTTCAAAGTAGCAATAATATCCTGATTTTAAACTAAAATTTTATCAATACAAAAGTAAATCAAAGATAATTTCGATTTCGTTTTTTTAATAAATGTAATGTCATGGCTATTAAGCTAATATAATACAGGGAAAAGTTTTTGATATCTTTTAGTATCTACAACTGTTAATTTGTTTAAGACTGTCTGTTGCTGTAGAAACAAAACATATTCCACTTTTAACAGGAAAAGCTTTAAAAAAATCGTCAACTCCAGCTTATTAAACACTTTAAAAATAACTCTAAATACCACGAATTCATAACTCTCTTACCGCCTCTTTGAAATGGATGGCTCTAATTACTATGGCAACCATCAATAATCAGACTTCGTAGTGCAGGTGTCCTTGTCGTAGATATATTGTCTTTTGAGTTTGTAATTATATTTATGAGTAACATTAAAGAAGAAGACACATAATTTTTGCTCTGCTTTTTAAAATACCTCAAAAATTCATCTTTTTTAATATGGATAAAAAGAAGCGGAATTGAAACAATGTTCATTACAATCCTTGGAAAAATCATTTATATCAATGAAAAGACACAACCAATTTCCATTATGTATACTGTCTGACTACTTTTCTACAAGGCTTTAATAAATATAGTTTTGTAAAAACTAGAAATTCGATTTTATGTAAAAAGAAAAAAAATGTTCTAAAAATTCTGATCATGGAAATAATGTAGTCATGACAGTAAACATTATGGGCAATTATCAAGTTAAATTAAATTACAATCACAATTTCATACGCTGAAAGCATAACTATTTTTTGAATAATTTAATCCATCTAGTACTTTTCTCAAACACAATTACTTCCAAAATTAACACTTTTTCGAATAATTTATCAAATCCCTTTTAAATACAATTTGTTGTTGTCGTGTGCCAGCCAGGCTGGCAATATGGGTGCGTTTCTCCACTTTTCCGACTGAACCATATTTGGTGTGGAGTCCAACTTCCTCAGTACACACATGCCATAGGTACCCGTTTATAGGGTAGGCAACCATTCACACACACACACACAAAGAAAGGACAAAGACAAGAAAGTGAGAGAGAGAAAAAGTACATCCATGCCCAAGCCATGATTCGAACCCAGGTCCCACCCATCTGTAGTTAGGTACGCTATCCACTAGACAGGTTGAGCGGCAAATACAATTTAATTGTATGTATATAGAATCCATTATTCTAAAACATGAATTATAAAATTAAAAAAACCAACATGGAATTTTGAATTGTTTATTAGGCCTAAAAACATAACCGAAAATAGAAACAAAATATAAATATAAAAGCAAATTATAAAATATAAAAAATCAAAATATAAGAAATAAAATTAAAAAATGTTCCATTTGACCAATTAAATTAGTTCTTTGCCAAAAGATCTCCACTCTTTTCCTTCACCTGTACCGCTCCGTCCTTTCCGATGACTTTTCAACATTTCCAGCATCTGATGCATTCCGAAACTGAAATTATTTTAATCTTCCAGCTTTTATTGGGTGCTTATTAATTCTAAAATGTGAAGTGTTTAAAATTGATTTGTCTAATATTCTGTTTTTTCAGCATTTTATTACTTTTTTTGTAGCAAGGTATCCTCAAAGAATCGAAAATATATTATAGGAAAAAATAAAAACTATAGTTTAATAAATGCTATTAGATAAAAATTTAATTTGATGCAAATACAAAAATTTAAATATCAAAATAAAAAAAATAAATAAAAAAAAATATGTTTATTGTAATCTGAAATTGAGAACAGTTTGTACGTAATAAATACGTAGTGAAAAATAGATAAATAAATACCTATAAAAATCTATATAAAAATATAGTAATGATAAATTACTATTATAAGATACCTGATATTCAGGTAATAATCTACTTGTAAATTAAAGTTAGGCACGTGCGTACCTATTAATATTTGAAAATAAAAAATTTTAAAATGACAAAAAATTATGAAAGTTTATTTATTGTTTCCAGGTATGAGCTACCTGTTTGAATTAAAAAAAATATTATATAAAAAAGAACCAAATTTCTATTGGATATTCTGAGAAAGATTTTTTCACAATAATTTTGGTATTAAAGAGAGTTGATGGGAAATTTAGTAAAAAAAAAAATTAAAATTATTAATTTGGCTTAGGATACCATGCATTTTATAAAAATTTTATGAAGTTTGCCGTTCATTAAAATTTTATGTATATCCAAGCTGTTTCTTGTGGTTTTCAAAGTTGTGATATTGTTATTTAAAATCTTTTGTTCTTGTTAGGTGGAATATTTTCTAAGCTGTTCTGTATGGTATTTCTGAAAACGTCTATACTGCTCTTAAAAATCCTTCTCAGCATCCACTAAATCATGCTGCGATCCTTTTCCTTCTTTTTACCATTCCGATTCTTCTGCTTTATCTTCCCTTTTTTATTTATATGTTTCTAGTAAAGAGAAAATAATGTTAAAATAAAATCGAGTATTTATAAAACATTAGTTAAGTTTGCTAAATATTATAAAAAAAACAATAGTTACTTTTTTTGGTCATTTTTCCTTTTTATAAATCTAATAAAAAGAAAAGAATATTATAATAAAATCAAATATTAATAAAAATTAATAAAGTTTGCTAAATAGCATAAAATATACTTACTTTTTTTTAGGTTTTATCCCCTTTTTGCATATTTTTTTCTTTTCGTTTTTATCTATCTAATAAAGAGAATATATCATATAAAATAATTATGAATAAAAAATTAATTAATTTTGCTAAATATAATAAAAAACAATAGTTACATTTTAGTTTTAGTGTTTTTTCTGCGTACTTTTCTTTTTTATTTATATGTATCTATTAAAGAGAAAAAGATGTTGCCATAAAATTAAATAATAATAATAATTAATTAAGTAAGTTTGCTAAATATCACAAGAAGCAATACTTACTTTTTTTGGTGGGTTTTAACCCATTTCTCCTTTTTTTCATTTTTATTTATATGTATCTAATAAAGAGAAAAATATGTTAGAAGAAAAGCAAATACAAATAAAAAATTAAATATGCTGCATATTATACAAAACAATAGTTACTTTTTTGGATTTTACTCCTTTTCTACGTACATTTCCTTCTAATTTTGTTGTATTTAATGAAGAATAATAATGTTCAAATAAATCCATATATTAATCAAAAAATTAATTGAGTTTGTTAACTCTATAAGAAGAAGAATAACTTTTTTTGGTTTTATTTCTTTTCTGCATTGTTTTATGTTTTTAAGTTTTTAAATATTTTCCAGAATCTTCCCAAAAATCTCTGTGAGCTTCCAGATATTACTTTACGTTCATTTTGCCCCTCTTTTTTCACATTCTCATCTTTGCTGTTGTTATTCTTGCCTACATTTAAAAGTCCTCCGTCGATCTTTCGTTCTTTTTTTACTGTTCTCTTCACATTTTTCTTTCTTTAACTGTTTACTGTTGAAACTTACTTTTGACATTTTACCTTCACCAGTATTCTGATTTGATAGTGAAACCGAAGCAGGTGATTTGGCGTCGGTATTCAAACTTTTCAAAGCGTCCGATCTTAACTTCTCCTCTCGTTTTGTTCTTTGATGACCAGTGCCCAATCACGAAGAACAAATTTTTCATTTGATTCTATCTTTTAGTTTTCAGAATTTTCCATTTCTGTTTGTTCTTTGATGACATCTGACCAATCGCGAAGAATCCAGGGTTCATTTGATTGGATTTTCAGATCTTCAAAGTTTTCTTCGCAGTCAATTCTTGTCTGCTGTTCAGTTGATCCATTGATGTCATCAACTTTTATATCCTGTTCCTTCGATGTTTTAACTACCTGTTCTTCTTTGTTTGGTTGATTTACATCATAAGGTGTAATAGTAACAATGTCACATTTAGTTTCACCATCAGTTTCCTCGTTAGATTTTCTTCTCACAATCCGCTTTCTCACTCTGAAATAATATGTAAAAAATCATATTCGTCTACACATTTAAAATATTCTTACATAAATATACTTGTTTAAACTACCATTTAAGAAAAACGTATTTGTTTTCTGTTTTTTGTTGTAACGAGAATTTTATGTTTGTTATCTCGTAGACATCCTAACACCCAAAGGCTTTTGTAAAGCTTTTTTACATTCAATGCATATTATTGTCATCTGAGAAGAATTTTCATAAATTTTAAGACGTATTTTTTCTTTGCAAGGGATAAAATTATGAAAATACCCTAGTATACAGCCTGATAACTCGCATATAGAAAACTGTAACGGAATTGTCCTTTCCTATTGTCCAGCAGTTCTTGACGTCAAATCTGGGCCTTACATTCCAAACATTAAGTCTTTTATAGCTCACGAGTTTTATTTAGATATTTTATATCCCATTTTTTTGGCATTGAAAGACTGCAATAAGTTATTGAACTCTCCTCCTTCTTTTAAACTTAATAATCTGTAATAATGCAAAGGTGAAAACCAATAAACTTTCTATGTTCTAGAATTACTAGATATGCATAAATAAGTGAAATCCCAATATCCTTTTCCTATAATCAGACAGTGGCTGGTATCGAGCCTGGAACTTTCCATTCCAACTAGCGTAATCCAACCAATCGATCACAATTAACCATTTCTTAAGATTTTTTGACCATTTCATTAATAGCTGCATACCGTATTTACGCGAATCTAATGCACATCGTTTTTGGCCAAATGTAGTATTCAAAATTGGTGTGCGCATTAGGTTCGATTGCGCATTAGATACGAGTGCAAGGTCAGCAGTTCACTGATGACGTCAACCAAATTTAAATCTTAACAATGGATTACTGTGTTTCTCAGCTACATTTATCGTTGACACGTTATTGCATAGAGGATATAAACTGCAGAAAACGTAGTCACGAAATGGAGTTAAAAACAGAGAAGAATGTCATATGACGCTACTTTCACACTTTTTTTTTTTTTGAAAAAAGAATTCTTTATCCTGAAAAAAATAGCAATAGAAAGGCAGGGAGAGAGTTCAACGTGGCTGAGAGCAATGTTCACTTGTGGAGGCAACAGAAATTGGCACTGTTTGCAACTAAAGCTGGTAGAAAGAAATTCATTAGCCCTCGCAAAGGAAGACATCCTAAAATTGAAGAAAATGTTTTGGATGTTGTACGTAAAAGGAGGAAGAATGGACAAAATGGGACTATTGATACCATTAGAAATAAAGCAAAAGCGGAGGCTGAAGTTCTTGGAATACCGAAAAAAGATCTTAAGGCTACATGGATGGGTGGATCCGTTTATGAAGCGGATGGGCTTATCTCTAAGACACCGTACAACAATATGTCAAAAGCGTCCTGCATATTTTGATGGAAAACTACTAACATTTCAGCGATATGTCATCACAATTCGGAAGGAAAAGAATTTTTCAATGGGGCAAATTGGAAACGCTGACAAGAAGCCAATTTGGTTTCTCGTCAGAAAGAATGAAAAGCTATTTCCAGATGATGTCCTGATTCGAAACCAAGAGAAGGGGTGGGTGACGGAATCATTAATGCTTGATTGGCTCCGAAATGTATGGGAATGCCGTCCCGGGGGGAGGCTCTCCAATCCACCATCAATGCTTTGTCTGGACGCATTTCATGGTCATCTCACCAGCGACGTAAAAAAAAATGCACAGCCTAGGCAATGATCTTGTTATCATTCCTGGGGGGATAACGTCTGTGTTACAACCCCTGGACGTGAGTATAAATAAACCTTTTAAGGGGTACGTTGAGGCGGAGTACGAAAAATGGTTTTGTGAGCCAAACTGTCAATTGACCCCAACAGGAAAAATTAAGGGTGCTGCACCGCACATTGTTTCGCACTTGGTTCTGCTGCCTGGAAAAGCATCGAAGCACTAATAATTGTGAAATATTTCAAGAAATGCGGCATTTCAAATTCATCGAATGGCAGTGAAGATGACGTGCTCTGGAACACCGAGGATGATGAGGAAAAAAGAAATGAATCTACTTTTGACGAAGAGAGCTGCGAGAATTCCAGTGATGAAGACATTAGTGAATAAAAACGTTTACTATTAATCACTGATTGTAGAAACTGTTAGCTGGATAGAAATGTTTATGTATAAAATATGGCATCTTTAGGTAAACATTTATTGTACGGTCGCTCATGGCGACTTCTGCAAAAAATTGCCAAAAATCTCGCCAACCTCGCCAATCTCCACAAGTGAGGTCTGAAAATAAAAAGAATATTCCATTTTTCATTGGTCAGTTCCCATTTTTCCAGAATTCCCTATTTTTCATTGGTCGGAATCCCTCATCTGTGATTGGTCAGAAATGGTTGGGTTGCCAAAAAATGTTATTTACTGCCAACTTTAGTAAATCACGCCAAGAGCGACCGTACAATAAATCTAAGCCTAAAATTAGATTCAATAAATTCCTCATGCTATTGATGCGCATTACATTCGCAGACAAACAATTTTTTATTATTTAAACTTTTAAAATGGCGATGCGCATTAGATTCGCATAAATACAACAATCTAAAACAGTCAAGCATCGGACATAGAAAAGGTTCTGAGATAAATTATTGATATCTTTAGCTTCTAAAACAATTAATTTTTTTCTTATCAATAAGTCAGCTTTTAATGATGCTAATCCATAATTAGCTCGTATTTATGAAAATAAAAATAAAAACTTGAAAATAACACATTAAACTTATATTCAGTTTGTGAAATAATTATGTATTGATTGAGAACAGAATTATCAATGATTGAGCTTTGGCATAAAATTTCATAAGATATTAAAAGTATAATTGCAATTTCAAAATTAAACATTTTAAAGATACAAGTACTTTTGTTTTAAAAGAGCGAACATGAAAGAATGTCAGTGATAATTATTAGACATTTCAGAAATTGTAAAATAAGTAGAAATTAGCTGAAAATAATTAAAATTATTAATAACTTCAGTGGTGAATTTTGAATATTGCAAAGCATTTGGAGTTATTAATTAAGAAATAAATAATATTTTTATATTTTAATACAATTATTCCTTAATATCATTGTTTTATATTAGTTCTTTATTTTCTCGAAAAAATTTGGTCAAAACTTTTATTTTTTTTCACTATCATCATCATTAATTTTTTTTTTTTTAACCTCAACTTTTTATTTAAAATTGCTGATCACGGAAGTTAGGTAAAATCCTATTTTGGCAAATTGTCTAGCGAGAACAAAAAAAAAATTGGTTCTAATTATTATAATGTAAGCATAAAACATGCACAATACAAAAAAAGCAGTATTCAATTTGCCCAGTTTGAAAGAAATTCTTTCTCTTATACATTAATGAAAAAACAAATTTTACTTTTAATGTATATGAACTCGTTTTAAAAATTATTGAAAACTAAAAAATAATAATAATAATAAGCTTTAATAAAATCTCTGTTTCTGGGTTATCGGTCTTGTCAACAGTTAAATTCCTTTTTCTAAGCCTTATAGCGTTTGGTAATGAGGTGAGTCCAAATTATATTCAACCAAAGATATATATAATTTCTTAATATCAGAAACAACAAGTACTTACATCTTATTTCGTATAAACTTAAACACGCGAGACATTTTCAAAATATGGATGTTATAAGGAAATTAACTATTTCAGTTTGAATTCAGATGTATAAGTTTTTATCTTGAGCTATAGCAGTGTAATTTCACTATGGAAGGTAACTTTACTTAGAGGGCAAAAATTATCAACCTATTAAGAAGAAATTTGTGCAGAAAAGTGACGAGGTTTATTGTTCTACAATTGAGGTCAAGTAAACTTCATTGTTGTGTTTTACTATTGTTGTAATTTTCAATATTTTATTAATGTTTTATTGTTTGAAAATAAATTCACTTGTTTTAATGAATGTTTATTTTATTTAAAACCACTTTGTTTAGTGTGTTTTGAATTCCCTCGAGATTTAAATTTCAAAAAAGTATTGTTTCAAATTAAAATAAAATATCACAATGCTTTTTTTTTTTTTTTAAATTTCGTGCACTAATCAAACCAATTCAACTATTAATGTATTTAGAGAATGAATATAGAGTATTCAAAAATCAAATATTGATATTTTTACTATGATAACTTTAATCAATTTACTTATATTAAAAGTAAAATGCCATCTGTAATTATGAATTGTTAGTGTCGATAAATTTACTTCTGACATCATAAAAAGTTAATGTTCCCTAATAGGTACAACAATGTATACTGAACATTGACCAAACAACATTTGAAACAATTTTGTAAAAGTATTTTTCTCCTAAAAATTAAACAAAAAACCATTCGGTACTATTCCATTATCCCATCAATCGCGTTAATTACTCTCCTGGAATACATATATATATATATATATATATATATATGCACATCATTTGTATAACATATATATCATGTTGTACTATATCATAGATAGTAGGTCATATTTACCTTTCCCAAGAAGAAAACTAGAAAAATTCCCAAGCACCCCCCCTGACTGATGAGCATACAGAATTAAGAAGCGCAGCATACATTTTTCATAGTTCAACAGAAGTTTTGATCGATCCTGAGATCTTTAGTTCCGAAGACTGCTGTCTTGCTATATTAGCTCAAGGTGAACTCTGCAGTAATAGATTACATGATTGAGGACAGCTGAAAACTAGAAAAAATTATCAAGAAATATGCGGTCGAATTTTTTTTCCTGAATAGAATTGTCATTGTGGTTTAAATTTAAAGCTTCAATCAAAATTTAAGCATAAACCATGTTTAAATAAGATTGATTGGTTCATATCCACATAATGAACTAACTTAATTAATTTTGCTGCAATAATTCTTCATAATCTGTTAACAATAATTTTTATAGAGAAGAATTTTCTGAAATTTAACAGTTGAAACAATATTTAAAGATTTAACTATTTGAAAAAATGCTATATGTTGCTTTTTTAATTAGTAAACTTTAATATTAATAACTTAAATTATGACAAAGAAAGTGTAAATCTCTTCTATTCAGAAATTACTTAAATATCTTTTAATAAATTTATTTAACTAAACAAGATTTAGGTATAAACAAACTTCTTTCAGAGCTTTAAAGAAAATAAATTCACTGTTTTAATGATTCAATTTAAAGATGGTTTGGTTATAAAATTTTATGACCAAAAAAGTGAATGAACTGAGGCTTTACTTTAATTTGTGTGATCTATAGATTTTGAACAAGGTACAATTTTAATTTTTAAACTTCTCGACATATTTATTTTAAGATTTCATTTTTAATGGTGCCATTAAATATAAAAGTTAGGTGGTGAAAATGCAGCACAGGATGCTTCAATATATATTTGTTAGCAATAAAAACAATGAAAATGCAATATTGTTATGAGTAGGAAAGCAGGGAAGTGCAAATTGTAATAAAAATTTATACTTAATCGCTTAAAAAATTAAAAGTTTATACATTCTACCAAATGATTGATTCCAAAATCGCCCTGTAGAACAAGGAAATCGAATTAAGCTTAAAATTTACCTGTAATGCATATTCTGTATGCTTTATACACTTTATCAAAAAATAAGGTAAAATCCTAGGAAATCATACACCCTTGGTGCCAAATTGAGAAAACGCGACAAGACAGAATAAAATGGTGAAATAAAAATTCCAGAAATAGTTAAATTTCTCACATCTAGTGTATTAAAAGACAATATTACCGAAACTGGCGAAATTTATTCCCAACCAAAATTATTCGCACCAAGGGTATGGACTCTGCTCAATTAAGTTGATAATTTAATTAACATTTTTAATTTGCAGATCAATATATAACTGTTTTATACCATTTAATACTATTTAACATCTTATAATTGTTTACTACTATTTAACAAATAATTGTTTACCATCTAATAGATCAATAAAATATTTATATATTTCAGACTTATTTTAAGGAAAAATAAAGTTTTTTGTTAAAAAATTTTTTTATATTTTGAAAATTATTTTTTTATAAAAAATAAAGGAAATAGAAATTAACATATATAATGGTTTTAACTGCCTAAAAATCAAAAAAAATGAATTAAACTTTTTCGAGGATGATACTAAATTTTATAATTAATTCCTTTACCTTAAAAACTAACGAATATTTTACAATTAGGCTGAGTAAATAGATATTTGTAATTTATAATTAAAAAAACTATAATTCGACAGAAAAAGAAATTAAAATAGCATTTTGTTATACTCCAATTCTTCAGAATTAAATATGCTTTTTTTATTTGATTTACTTTCTTAAAGCTTACAAAATATATGAAGAATATTTGTAATGCAAAATGCAAACTGCAAATAATAACATAAAATATTACAAATAATAGCATAATTTAAAAAATTTTAAGCAAATAAAAACTAAATAATTTTAGCCATTTTGAGAAATTTTTCATATATAAAAAAACTTTGCAAATAATTCAATATCACACAAACTTGTTTCTTGTTTTTTACAACTTTTTTCAAAAATTCGAGCTCTAAATTCTCCATTTATATATCAGTTGCGGATGTAAATTTATACATTTTGCAAATTTCATTCATATGTTTTCGTACATCTTTTGAAATTTCATTCATAACCTTTTTTTTTAAACTTTTACATTTTAGAATAAAATCTCTCTTTCTCTCTCTCTCTCTCTCACTCTGAAATCACTTTTCATCATAATAAATGAAAAGGATATGAGAGAAGTAGATATTTCTATAATATACCGTTGGTCGAAGATGTGGTGACGAGGTGTCCAGCGGGAGCCGTTGACCTCTTTTGACAAGGGTATAACCTAAAATTACACTTAAAGATCTATACATGGTTACAACGATGAATAAAAGAATAAGTACTCCCAGGTTGAGTGCTTGCATGGTGACTCAAGTAGTTACAGGAGATAGTTACCAGAAATTAAGACACTGAGATATATACAAAATAAATGATAAAATGTATACAAAATCAAAGGAAATGAAAGAGCAGTCCAAAATTTATTGCGAATAAAGTAATTGACCTAAATGTTTGGGCAGAAAGCCCGTTGCAGTTAAGAAAACATTTTAGCGGCTCTAACAATCGGCGCCGGAGACGAGAGACCCACCCACTCCAGGATATAAACAAACAAATGTTTGTAAACAAACGGGACGGAGGGGGCTACGCTATGAAATTAGGGTTCGGGAAAGAGAGATAATTATTCAGTTGTGGGGGTGATCCTGAGGACGGCTCTGGGTTTGTGAAAATGTATTAATTCATATGGATCATAGTTGTCAATTTTTTGAATTTCAGAATTGCTGCCTAAGTTATAGAGTTTATCGTAAAACCTGAATGAAAGATGCTTGATGTAATTTATTAGAGTGAGCATCCCTACGTTTTTATAAATGAATTGGTTCCTGAAGTAGGGCTCGGATTTTGAAATAAGCCTGAGTAGTTTATTCTGCTTGCGTTCGATGATGGATACCGTTCGTCATACATGCTCCACCCAAAATCGGTGCTGCGCAAATTATGACCGGCCTGAGGTAAGACTTGAAGATCGGGAGCTTATTACTTAGGGCAGTGTTTCTTAACCTTTTAGTATTCACGGCCCAATTTTCAATCATAATTTTCATCGCGCCCCCCTCCCTACCGCATACAATAAAATATATACAAAAATAATGTATTTTGAGTATTTTGGCGCTAAACCTACACTACAACCTTAATTTTAAAATTACCAAGAATACAGAAATTTATTGACATTTTGCAACACCGATCCTTAGCATTGAAAAAACAAGAATCCTATGCTTTTTTATTGCTCTTGCGTCCCGCCATGTCGGGCATTCTCACGGTTTCGCGAGAAGTTTCGATTTGTCTGGAATTTGTCTGGTCAGCAAAAAATTAAGCTAGGATTGTGCGCAGATGTGAACAAATGTTTTCTCATAGGGAGAAGGAGAAAGTTCTATGACGCCAATTTCAATTCCAGACAATCTCATTCGAGTCGATCCTTCTATCACTATTGAATCTATTCTGAATGTGTATATTATATATATTTTCGTGTAATTGCAATTCACCGTATTAAATATTCACGGCAGCAGACTTATGCAGAATCATGGATAAATTTTTAAGCGGGCGTAAGCGAGCATTAGACGATAGACAATCATCAACAAGTACACAGATGAGCGTGGTTCCGAAAATAAAATCAAGAAAATATTCTCAAGAATACTTAAATTTTAGATTCACAAGTACTGAAGTAAATGAAGAAGAAAGGCCCCTGTGTATCATTTGCTCAAAAATGTTGGCGGCAGACAGCATGAAACCTAATAAACTTAAACGACATTTGGAAACGCTTCATAGTGCGTACGTAAACAAACCCAGAGAATTCTTCGAATTAAAATTAAAATCATATGAAAAGCAAAAATCATTGTTTAAAAAAACTTTGTCTGTGAATGAAAAAGCTTTAATTGCCTCTTACAAAGTTTCATATAAAATAGCCAGATGTAAAAAGCCCCACACCATTGGAGAAGAGCTTATTTTGACAGCCGCGATTGATATTGTAGAAATTATGTTTGGAGATGATTTTTCAAAACAAATGCAGTCTATACCTCTTTCAAATGATACTGTTTCCCGTCGAATTGCTGATATAGCTGAAGATGTAGAGTGTTAGCTTTTGTCGAAGTTGAGTTACAAATTGTTTTCAATACAACTTGATGAGGCAACAGATAGTAATAAAGATGCTCATTTCATTGCCTATGTTAGATTTTGTGATGATTTGTCAGTAGTAGAAGAATTACTTTTTTGCAAACCAATAAAACTCAAAGCAACAGCACTTGCTTTATTTGCTATCTTAAATGGTTTTATGAACGAGGCAAACATAGAATGGAAAAATTGCGTCGGAATATGCACGGATGGTGCTAGTTCTATGTCAGGAAGATTCCAAAGTATTCAAGCATTTGTGAAACAAAAATCCCCACAGTGCGTCTGGACACATTGCATGATCCACAGAGAAGCTTTGGCTTCCAAAGAAATGAGTCCTGATTTGAATATTGTGTTAACTACGGTTGTAACCGTAGTAAATTATATAAAAATGAGACCCCTGAAATCAAGAATCTTTTCCGCACTTTGTAAAGACATGGGTGCAGTACATTCAGCGTTACTATTTTATTGCGAGGCAAGATGGTTATCAAGAAAGAAATTTTTGCAACGTGTTTATGAATTATGAGAAGAAATCGCCGTTTTCCCAGAAGAGGAAAACAGACCGGAAGCTGAGAATTTTCGCGATAGTTTATTTGTGTTGAAATTGAGCTACATGGTCGACATATTCGAGAAATTAAATAACTTGAATCTTCAACTGCAAGGTGCAAATACGCATATATTGGATACGAGTGATAAAGTTAATGCTTTTTGTACGAAATTGGAATTGTGGAGCAGAAATTTAAAGCAAGAAAAATTAACAATGTTTGCAAATTTGAATGATTGTATTAAAACTTACAAGACTGAAGAACAACATGTAAAACTTGTTTTTGTAACCATTGAAAATCATTTAGCAATGCTAGCAAAGAATTTTAAAAAGTACTTTCTTGCTGACGACAAACTGATATCAAGTTACAAGTGGGTGAGGGATCCATTTCAAAATACTCCCGAAGGACTCACAATCGAAGAGGAAGAAACCTTCATAGACTTCACGGCAAGCGGCGAAACCAAAAGACAATTTAGTAATAAATCACTCTTTGAATTTTGGGCAGGAGTGGATGATGAGTTTTCTGCACTAAAAACAAGGGCATTTCGCATTCTACTACCATTTTCAACATCTTACCTTTGTGAAACTGGATTTTCTGCGGTGGCTTCTTTGAAGACAAAATATAGATCTCAGCTAAATATAGAAAAAGAACTGAGAGTGTCTATTTCTAATATTAAACCTTCCTTCGAAAAACTTTGCTCTGAAAGACAGGCCCAAGGAAGTCACTAATAATTATTAAATTTGTTTTTAATTTGGTAAATTGTTTTAATTTAATAAGTTAATTATTAAATATGTCGAAATGTATTTTGTTTTGTATGTGTGTGTGTGTTCTTTTTTTTCAGTCACTTAATCAATTTTTTTAAATAACATTTTCTCTTGAATATGCTCGCGCCCCCCCCCCCCCATTAGTGTGATCGCGCCCCCCTAGGGGGGCGCGCCCCACAGGTTGAGAATCACTGACTTAGGGACAGATTTGAGTTCCAGGCTATAAGTGGGGAGAGGGTTTCTGTAGCTCCAATGAATTTGTTTCTGATATCAGTAATGTGTAGCTTCCAGGTCAATCTTTTATCGAGTTTGACTCCTAAATTTGTGATGTCAGTTTTCCATTTAATCTTTTTATCTGCGATTTGGATGTTACGGCAATTTATTCGCCATTTTTTATTGAAGAGAATTGCCTGGGTTTTAGCCACGTTTACTTTAATTCTCCAAATTTTAATCCATTTGTTCATTTCATTAAGCTGTGCATTAAGCGTATCTCTTATGACTTGATGTTTGGGTCTGGAAGCAAGAACGGCAATGTCATCTGCGAAGAGGCAGAGTATGGTTCGTGGGTCTTGAGGAATAAGTTTAATGTACAGATTAAATAAGAAGGGACCCAGCAGTGATCCTTGGAGGACGCCTGATGAGTGGGTGGAGCTTATCCTAACTAGATTATTCTTAAAACAGAATCTTATTTTTGTATGAATGTGTATTTTATTTTAGAAAACAGAGTTTTAATAAAGTGCGTTGAAATTGAAACTTTTTCAATAAATAATGTCATATGTGTTCATTGTATGATATATAATATTGTTTGTATAATTTTGTTTGATTATTTTGCATTTAAATGATATCTTTTTAATAATTTTTTAATTTTATAAATCTATCTCTTTCATATGCATAGAATTTTAAATTGAAAACAAAAGTATTGAATTAACTGAAGCCAAACATTTCTGTGCATTATTTAAAAGAAAGTTATTTGAAATTCATTTTGATTCTTGCATTGATCTTATTGTTGTAGAAAACTGTGCATTAGTATTTGTCATAATATAATATTCTGTTACTGCATATAATTTATGTTTATGAACTATGAAAATAATTAGATATATATATAATCTATTGTTTGTACTGTTTTGTAAATTTAAAAAGTTGTTTCACAATCCAAGTGTGTGTGTGTAATAAATTATTTTTTTCCCTAATTTATAAGATAATTACTTTTGGATTCAGTAATTGGTAAAGAGTGAAGTTTTTTACAGTATTTGCTATATTTTTAGTAGTTGTACTGACTATTTTCTAATTATATTGTAATAATTTACTGGAAAAAATAATCATTTCTTTGTTATTCCAATAATTAAAATATTTCACTTTCTGTGGGATAAGAATGAGAAATAGTCTACACCATGGCTAGCTTTTAAATATTCTTTTCATTATTTAACAACATTTACAGAGAGAAAATAACACACACACACATTATATAATATAAAAACCAACATAACCAAAGAACAAAACAATTCTTAAAGACATCTTCGAGCAGCAGCAGCAGTTTCTAGTGTTCGAGCTTATCTCATCATCTGTCAGTTCGTTTTTACCGTTAGAGGGCGATGTTCTGTTACAAACATATTATTTTATTTTTAAATTGATTATACTGAGATAATACTAAATGTGTTTTGATTTAATATTTCTAGTATTTGAAGAATTTTATATTCAATAATTTGCTTTTAGTAACATTTGATTTGCTGAATATTTAAATCTTAGTTTAAGGTATTGAATTTAAGACTGTTTTGAACTTTGAACACTTTTTATAAAATTCATTAATATTGAAAGACTAGTAAAAATGGCATTTCTTGACAAATCTAGAAAACAAGACCTCTGAACTATTGCTACAGAGCTTGGTTTGGCTGTGTCACATGAGATGAAAATAATTGACTGTAGAGAACTTATAACTAAAAGTGATGGTTATGATGAAGAACTTGTGAAAAAGCTGAAAAGATTGCTGAAGATAACAAGATAAAAGCCAAAAAAGTAGCAGAATATGTGAGATTAACAAAAGAAAAAGAAATTGAAGAAGAAAGATTATATATACGTAAATTACAAGCTGATAAACAATTGCGAATTGAAAATGAACGTCGTTATAAATTAAAAAATATTAGGCTTCAGCTCGAAGCTATAAAGGCATCCAACTCACTTGTAGCTACCCCTGATTCAGAGTGCCTAAAATTCGAACTTAATAGTATGATTCAAAGAAGATAAAATTGGATTATTTTTTATTATATTTCAGAGATATTTAAAATTTATGAATCTTCCCAAATCTTCTTGGATACCATATTTAATACCTCTTTGCCAGCTGAAATAGCACAACTGCTTGATAGAGAAAATGAACAGGATACTCAAAATTATCAAAAGTTGAAAGAAGTCCTCCTGCAAAAGATTTAGGGTTACTGCTGATAAGTTTCGACAATTATTCTCTCAACATAGGAAAAGTTCTGATTCAACATGGGGAGATTTTTACTTTGAATTATCTTCTTAATTTGAAGGTTGGATAAAAGAAATGAATGTACATCAAAGTATCAAAGTAGCAGTACATCAAAGGAAACAGTTTCCTCCTAAATACCAAACTCAAGAAAGAAAACATGAAAGAAATGAGAATGGTTAGAAAGAGCCAAGTGAGGTCACATGCTATGGATGTGGCAGTCCATGAGTCATTAGATCTAAATGTCCTTGTTAAGGAAAGGACAAGAAAATTTCTGGTACGTTCAGCAGTGTTATTCTGCAATCGGCTTCTAGTGCACCTGCACAAATGGCTATAGTAAGAGTAACTATTAACGGAATCATGGGTACAGCTTGCGCAGACACTGCTGCAACTTACTCATTTGCAGGGGAAACCCTCTGTCACATCCTGATGAAACAAGAAGCAACTTTTAACGTCAGTTCTCTACTTTAACGGACGAGGATAATGACTTTGGCGGACGGCTGTAAAATAAAGAGAGAAGTTCACACAACCCAGGTAAAGACTCTTCTTGGAGGCCGTACGTTGCTTTTAAAACTTGTTGCCATCTTTGAGGCAAAAGAGAACAACACACTTTTGGGAATAGACTTTCTGAACTCAGCTGGGGTTGTATTAAATTAAAAGCGGAAGACTTGGTTCTTCAATGATCGATCTGAACGTCACTTTTCTTTTGAAGAGCCGATGTCAACTCCCTGTATGTCGCTACAAGCAAATGCTTCCCAAACGGTTGCATCATTAACTGTGAAAAAAAAAATTCATACCATTGAAGATGAAGCGTCCCACTTGACTTCCAACCCAGAAAAGCAATTAAAGAATCGTCCTTCTCATTTGCGAGACGATGAAAGTATTCATCTGACTATTAAAGGAAGAATCCCAGTATGAAACTATCCTTAGTATTGTAATAGAAATTAACTTTAATTTTTAAATTAGTCTGAAACTCTCTATTTCAAAAATCTGAAGTATCAGTACTGTTTTAATTGTTATTTTTTTATAAATAATAAACAAACATTGGAATGGCTTAATTTACATTTTCAACAGAAATTTTAGCCAGTGTAAAAATGATTCCTTTTTCAAATTGTATGAAATGTTTCTGATGCAGCATGATTGTCAGTATTCTATGCTTAAAAATATATGATTTAGTTAAAAGTTATTATTTTTTAAAAGTATGATTAATGATAGTTTTGCATTTGTCTGATCATAAATTTATAAAGTAGTATCTTATTTAATGTTTTTTATATGAAAAATGCAATTTTTAATTTTTTTTATGTTAAAAAACAATAAATGAACATATGTTCTGAACATTTTTGAGTTCATTAAATTAAATCCTTCATCTTTAACATTTATGCCAACTTATAAGCAATCATCTGGTCAAAATGTATTAAAACATTTCTAAATAATCTATCAAACATTCATGTTGGGTATTAATTAGTGAATTTTTCCAGAATAATACTATAATTGTGCAAGAATTATTTTTTTTAATTGTTCGTTTCAATGCTTGTTTTCGACAAGAAATATTATTGAAATGAATCGTTATATTTGTTTATAGTAAGATCAAATACCTAATTGAAACAGTCAACAGTTGAAGTTATATTCAAGAAACAATTTTAATATATTTTGATTTCAGTAATATAATTAAAAAAAGTCATCAACTATAATAATTTTCTTCTTCAAACTTTTAAAATTGAAAAACTTATTTAAGTTAGAAAAAAACTAGGAATAGTTTTTCGATATAGTTTAAGTGTACATGAAAAAGCAATTTCATTCTAATTTTTGTTAAATTTATAGGTGCTATTTATGACTTGACTATTGTGAAGAGAGAGAACCTGTGGTAAAGAGGGAGCAAATTGAAGAATGTTAGAAATGCAAGGAAATGAAATATATCATGAAAGCTGTAAAAACATGTATAGTGTTAAATAAAAAAATTAGAATAAACTGTTCTATCTAGTTAATATTTTCAGTATGGAATTTCTGCACCTGGGCACATTTTGTTTTAAAGAAATTTTGAAACATTCACAAATTTGAATTTCACTTGTATTTCTGTTTTCCTTATGTAAGGAAAAATAATGGATTTGAAAATTTCAGTAAGATATAACTTAAATGTTAAAAAAAATCAAATACTATTTTTAATACTATTCTGTTAAAATTTGAACAATTCACTTAAGTTAGAAATATTAACAGAATTTTTCTTTTCTTCAAGACATATGCAGAAAGAGATGATTTAAAGTATTAAATTTTTTGCAATAGTTTCTTGCAAAAAGAACATTCAATTACAATTCACTTAATCGATAAACATTTAGTAAAATAAAAATAGTGTGAAATATAAAAGTGTGATGATAAGTTTAAGCACAAAAATTGACATTTTAAACTATCGACAGGTGTTAAGGAATGCAGAAGTATGATTTGATTTTAAAATTAAAAAAAAGTAAAAAATTTTATATTTCTAAAGTGCAGTTATTTGGAATGTGTCATGCACAATAATCAGATCTATAAACTTAATAGCTCCTATGTATTCAAAATAGGTAAGTAGTAAATATTTACTTGTTTTTTAATGTTAATTTTAATATAATGCGATTTTCATCATAAAAAAAGTTAGTTTTGCTAAATGGGTTTACTTAAAATAACAAGTTTGTCACTAGTCTTATATTTTTAATGTAAAATGCAAAATGGTAAATCTCAATCATGATGATAATTTTATTTATATATGATACAACTTTAAATTAAAAAACAGTATTGTGTTGAATGAATGAATGTGTATGCATTGAAATAATGTAAAATAGCTTGTTTTTAATTTAACAATTCAAAATAAAGTCCTTTGTTATCAATATATCAGCAACAAAATTAAGACACTTAAATTTTTTTTCTAACGTTGGGCACTTGGGAGATCAACCCTTCACCACAACAAGGCCAGAAACTGATACTCATTTATCATTACCCGGTGGGCACCTGTGAACCAAGTCACGGAGGCAAGTATCATTACCGACGTGACGTCACATCACTTCAAACTTCTACGTCACACCACCACAAATCCGTTAATAGGGTGGGCCACATTCATCCATCTTTTCAGGAAAGGACAAGAAAGACAGAGAAAGTACATCTACGCCCGAGCCGGGATTCGAACCCAGGTCCTCCCCATCAGTCAGGTACACTAACCACTAAACAGGTTAGGCAGCAACACAATTAGCTTGACCCAATATTGGCAATCTTGCCAATATAACCCCAACAATGAGTGTCAAATTTTTTCTCCAATATACAACATGCCAACATAAGTCCAATAACAGAGATATAATAGTCGACAACATTTCCCCGATATTGTACCTATCACAGGAGCCAAGTTTTCCCCAATACTGGGCATACCAAGTTGAGCTCATATTTGTCCTATAAGAACAGCCTAGATTTTCCCAATATGCCATTGGGTCCGATAAAAGTAGCCATGTTAATACCAATCTTGGAATGTCAAGATTCTGCCAAAATATAGAACGGCAAGATAATCCAATATGAATACTTATTTGTCTAAGACAATTCATTGCTTTTAGTTTATTAAGAATAAATTTATTCTTTGATATCAGATTTCCTTAATTTCAATACACTTTGATTCCTAATTTTATTTTAATTACTATTTAATTTGTTGTTTATCAACAAACCGTTTATTTATTTATTTATTTATTTTTTTTTTATGAAGGATGATTTCAAAATTTGTTGCGTATACATAAGTTTGATTTTCCTTATAATTGTAAGAACAAAGTTTAGTTATAATGAAAATTTATCATTTATTTTCAATTTAAAATTATAATCGCAATCAAAACATTTCATAATTTATTACACGTGCAATTGTTCTACTTTTTATTAACCATGAAACTATTCCAAAATCCAATATTATAACGTACAAAGTAACAATAATAACTTGGCTGTAAATACAAATATTTATCTACATTAAATTATTCACATATGAATTTTCTCTTAATGCATTAAAAAGAAATATTGGTATGATTTATATAGTTTCATAGCAATTTAGGGATACTATTAATTTATTTTTTATTAGAATTTTGTTTTTATTGAATAAGTAGTTCAAAACTTACGTGTCTTGATTCTTCTATCTGAACTATTTACATGGAAATGAGCATTCATGTTTTCAATCAAAATAAAATGCTTTTAAAAAGATCAGGCTTAAAAGATGTTTAGGTATGCATATCAAATGGTTACATTTAAAAATGTTAATAAAATTGTATAGAAAATATTTTATTTAATGGATGATAGACAAAGTAACACTTTAAAATGAAAATTTTCTTAGAATCATATATAACATTTTCAAATTAATTTAATAAAATGAGTTACATTAAGTAAAGCATTTTTTGCTCTCATATGATAATCAGTAACTTATTAAAATGTAACAGAAAAATTATTTCCATTATAGTTTAATAATAATTTAATTCTTAGATATGTCGGTGGCAAGAGGAAATCCAAGAGGCTGTTAAATGAAATCACATTACTGTTGTATCTCTTAGGTGAATCGTAAGTTTTATGGTTTATTATATCCATCTTGTACTGAATGAACTAAAAATTTCATTATTGACAGGATCATGTTTTGAATTGTAATTACATAAAAATTCCTTTTAAATAAAAAATGATAAATTGATTCCTTTACAAATTCTATGAAATGTTTCTAATACAGCATGACAGTCAATGTCCCATGTTTAAAAATACATTAATATTATTTAGTACTATATAATTTAGTGCTATATTAATACAAATAATGATTCATCAAATGTAAGATTAATGGTAATTTTACATTTCTTATAAATAACATAAAATATTCTAGTTAATGTTTCTACCTAAAAAATCCATTTGTTTTATGTTAATATCACATCAAATGAACTCTGGTTTCACACATTAGAACTGATGAATATAACATAGATTCATTATATATAACATTTATATCACTTTTAAGTAATAACCTGATCAAAATAGAATATTTGAAAAATATTTATTTATCAAACAACATCCATATTCGGCATTAATAACCATTTCCAGAATATTGCTAAATACCTCACTATATTCAAACAGTTACCAGTTTTAATATTGCTACAGAACTTTTATTCTGAGTCATAAATTATCCTGAAATATTCAAAACAACTGTAAAATATCTGAAGCTAAATTTTTAATTAGTTCTACACTTCTGGCCATTAAAATTGCTACACCAGGAAGAGATGCAGATAACAAAATGATATTTATTGGACAAATATATTATACTAGAAATAACAAGTGATTAAATTTTCAAAAAATTTGGCTGGATAGATCCTGAGAAATCAGTACTCAGAACAACCACCTCTGGCGGTAATAATAGCAGTTATACGCCTGCGCATTGAGTCAAACAGAGATTGGATTGCATGTACAGGTACAGATGCCCGTGCAGCTTCAACACGATGCCACAGTTCATCAACCGTAGTGACTGGCGTTTGGTGACGAGCCAGTCACTCGGCAACCATTGACCAGACGTTTTCTATTGGTGAAAGATCTGGAGAACGTGCTGGCCAGTGCAACAGCCGAACATGTTCCGTATCAAGGAAGGACCGTACAATACCGGCAACATGCGGTCGGGCATTATCCTGCTAAAACGTAGGGTTTCGCAGGGCTCGAATAAAAGGTAGAGCCATGGGTCGTTACACACCAGAAATGTAACGTGCACTGTTCAAAGCACCGTCAATGCGAACAAGAGGTGACCGAGACGTGTATCTAATGGCACCCAATACCAACACGCCAGGTGATGGGCCAGTATGACGATGACGAATGCACGCTATCAGTGTTCCTTCACCACGATGCCGCCAAAGACGGATGCGACCATCATGATGCTGTACACTGAACCTGGATTCATCTGAAAAGATGACGTCTCACCATTCGTGCGCCAGGTTCGTCGTTGATCACACCATTGAAGGTGCTCTTGTCTATGACGCAGCGTCAAGGGAAGCCGCAGCCATGATCTCCGAGCTGAGGGTCCATGCTGCTGCAAGCATCGTCGAACTGTTCGTGCAGACACTTGTTGTCTTTCAAACGACCCCGCTTCTTGACTCACGGCTCGTGACGTGGTTGCACGATCCATTACGGCCATGTGGATAATATGCCTGTCTTCTCGGCTGCTAGTGATAGGTGGCCGTTGAGATCCCGCATGGAGTTCCGTATTATCGTCCTGAACCCATCGATTCCATATTCTGCTAACAGTCATTGGATCTCGACCGATGCGAGCAGCAATCCTGCGATAAGATAAACCGCAATCCCGGTACGCTACAATTCGATTTTTATCAAAGTCAGAAACGTGATGGTATGCATTTCACCTTCTTACACGAGGCATCACAACAACTTTTCACAAGGCAACAACGTTCAAATGCAATTTGTGTATGAGGAATTGGCTGAACAATTTCCTCGTTTAAACACAATGTAGGTGTCGTTACTGGCGCCTGCTTTGTCTGAATGCGCTGAAAAGCTAATCATTTGTATATCACAGCGCCTTCTTCCTTTCGTATAAAGTTCACGTCTGTAGCATGTCGCCTTCTTTGTATAGCAATTTTAATGAGCAGTAGTGTACTTAAAAATGGTCGTTATTTAGTGGAACTGTTATTTAGGAACAGTTATTACTTAAGAACCGTTTAACAAATAACGAGTTTTAGAGAAATTCTGTTATTAAGATAACTGTTTTCTTTCCTGCTGAACTGCTCAAATCATTCTTTTGTTGGTAACTTCTTAAGTCGTTATGTTGTTGTTTAACGTTTCTACGTTTCGTTATTTTGGGACTTCCGGAACAATAAAGCCGTTTTCGATATTTTGGAACTTTAAAACAATTATCGTTATTACGGAACTTAAAAGAAGTTATCGTTGATTTAGTTTCTTAAAACATCGAGTTTTCGAGAGTCTCGGGAACGCACTTTCCATACTCTCTATTGTTGGACCATCAATCAGTGTCACCTTCGATTCTTTACTGCAGAGGAGGGGAGGGAATTAATTGTTGAAAAGCAGATATATAATAAATGGATTTTAGGGTAAAAACGATAAGAGCATCAGTAAGAATGGTGTGGCGAAACACTTCTGCTTGGAAGTTGGCAACAGCAGCTAGAAAAACTTTCTATCTGAAGATTGGCAACACCAGTCTCCTCAGAAAATATAGCTCACGAGGAACAACAGAGCAGTTGACGTTTTCCGGGACGATGTGAGCGGATGAGTTCAACAAACCAGTTCTCTCCCAAAGATTTTGTACTCGCGACGTTTTTTGGCATTTCTTAAAATTTAATAATAAAATTTAGTTAAGTTTCAATATATGGTGTGCATAGATATTATTTAATAAACAATAAACATACACCATATTTGGTGACCGACATGTGAACACGAATTCTTCAAGCCTTACTTGGATTCGGAAGTAACTCCAGCGCCACGTGGGATTGTTAGTGTTAAATTGTTATCATCTATAACTTCTAGGATGCAGGTAGGATCTTTCTATAATTTTCTTAAACGTTGTGTTATGTACTTTTAATTATTCACTGGGGTCAGTAAAAAGTTTAAAGCGAAGTTTTTTCAGTTAAATTATTATTGGTACATAATTTCCCCCATGAGCTATATTCCGTTAACTACTCTTCAATTTTATCAATCCTTTCGCATCGTGCTGAGTTTTCTTATTTGATTTACCATATTGTATTATATTAATATTCATTGCTTCTTTTATATTTCATAACTAATATTTTTATGTTTATTGTATTTCTCATTTATATCTTGGTATTCGAAACTATACGCATTTCCCTATTATTGATTTGTATAATTTGTAATCATTCTCCTACTAAAGTTTGACCATGCCTTTATCTGATGAATTTTCGGTTCTCAAAATTCTCCCTCCAAAGACACACCTTCGCAGGTTGCACACGTTTCGGTAAAAATACCACCTTTCTGGAAAACTAACCCTTCTCTTTGGTTTATTAGGCTGGAATCGCAATTTTTTCTGGCGAATATAACGTCCGATCTAACAAAATTCAATCATGTTGTCTCCTGCTTAGATCCCTATATACTAAATTCGGTACACGACATTTTAGAGAAACCACCTCCTACCGAAAAATACGATACCTTAAAAAAACGCCTGATTTCTGTTCATTCTGAAAGTGAAGCATCTAGAATTCGAACCTTATTGCAGGGAGTAGAACTCGGTGATCAAAGACCCTCCCAATTACTAAATCGCATGGGTTCGTTAGCTGGTGATACCGTAGGTGAATCGCTTTTACGCTCGTTATGGCTCACGAGGCTGCCTTATAACACACAGACTATTTTAGCCGCTTTCAGCGAGGATGATTTGAATAAAATAGCCGCAGTTGCTGACAAAATAAGCGATCTAGCTATCCCTTCTTACGTAAATCCTATCACCCCTAACTCTCAAGATCCTGTCACGGCTCGCTTAGAACTCCAGGTGGCGCAGTTAACTCAGTATATATCATAGTGAATTAAGCACTGCCCTGGAACGCAGTTCCCGTAGCCCTAGGCACAATTTCCGCCGATCATTTCAACGCAGCAGATCTCGCGATAGTTCCCGCTCTCGCACTAACTTCAGTCCCTACAAGGAACGTATAAATGACCTTTGTTTTTACCATGTCAATTTCAGCGATAAAGCGCGAAAGTGCCAAGCTCCATGTTCTTTTCGTCAGTCGGGAAACTAAACGGGCGATCGCTCACTGGCCAATCTAGCGACCGCCAGGTGAATCGTATTCTTTTGGCCGACCAGTCTTGAAAACTAAATTTTCTAATTGGCACAGGAGCCGACGTATCTGTTTTGCCTAAAAAATATGCTCCAAAAACCACACCCTCTGAAAATTTAGCCTTATATGCAGCAAATGGCACTAAAATTTCTACTTTTGGCAACAAACGCCTCATTATTGATTTAAATCTCCGCCGACAATTTTCGTGGTTATTCGTCATTGCTGACGTAAGCCAACCAATTATAGGTGTTGATTTTCTTAAACATTTTGAGTTACTTGTCGATGTCAAAAATAACCGTCTGATCGACTCTCGGACATCTCTCTCTTCAAACGGCATATCTATCAAAAAATTTTCCCTAGATTCTAACATATCCGTACTTATTGGTGATTCTAAATTTGAAAAATTACTCTCTGAGTATCCTGAGTTTACAAACCCTTCTTTATTAACAAATGACCTTAAAACTCATTAAATTTTCCATCACATTGAAACTAAGGGACCCCCTGTATTTTCCAAACCTCCCTGTTTGGCTCCAGAATTACTCAAAGCAGCGCGTTTAGAGTTCGAATATCTAATGTCTTAGGGAATTAATCGACCGTCCAAAAGCCCTTGGGCCAGTCCCCTCCACATGGTCCGCAAATCTAACGGTGATTGGCGCCCTTGTGGCGACTATCGTCGCTTGAACGCTGTGACAACTCCTGACAGGTATCCTGTACCCCATATTCAGGATTGTACACGGGCTTTTTTCGGCAAAAATATTTTTTCTACCCTCGACCTGGCAAGAGCGTATCACCAAATTCCCGTCAATCCTGAGGACGTACCGAAAACTGCTGTAACCACCCCATTCGGTTTGTTCGAATACCTTAAAATGCCATTTGGACTTCGTAACGCCGGTCAAACTTTCCAAAGATTCATACATCAAGTGCTTTATGGATTCGATTTTTGCGTTCCCTATTTCGATGATCTTCTTATAGCTTCGGCAACCGAAGACGAACATATTAAACACCTTCGCATCATTTTTGATAAACTCCGCGAATACGGACTAAAATTAAACCCCTCTAAATGTGTTCTTGGAAAAACATCAGTCGCATTTCTTGGTTGCTTAATAACACCCTCTGGAGTAAGCCCTCTGCCCGAAAAGTCAGCAGTAATTTCTAACTTCCCTATGCCTGAAACACTGTCTGACCTTAAACGATTTTTAGCTATGTTAAATTTTTATCGTCGTTTCTTGCCTAAAGCCGCAGCTACTCAAGCCCCACTTCATTCACTTCTAAAAAATTCTAAAAAGAATGACAAACGACCTGTTCTTTGGACAGATGAAACAACTGCCGCGTTTAAAAAATGCAAAAGCGATTTAATGAATGCAGTCACTCTTGGTTTCCGTTCCCCTGATCAGCAGCTATCATTAATGGTAGATGCTTCCGATATCGCCTTAGGAGCAGTATTGCACTCCCAAAGTACCAATGGCTTACAACCTTTAGCTTTTTACTCCAAGAAACTGACACCAGCTGAAACCAAGTACAGCACATATGATAGAGAGATTGGCTATCTATTCTGCTGTAAAACATTTTCAGCACGACCTTGAGGGACAAATGTTTACTATATTTACTGATCATCGTCCACTTACATATTTGTTTCAAAAGAATTCAAATTCTGCATCTCCTAGACAAATTCGGCATATGAATTTTATTGCTCAATTTAGCACTGACATTCAACACGTGTCTGGATCAAACAACCCAGTTGCTGACGCCTTATCAAGAATTTTCGCCATTAATAGTAATAACGCCACCGATTTCTCACGTTTAGCTGAAATCCAGGAAAATGATGCAGAACTCAAGCAATTACTATCAACTGCAGGTAGTTCTTTAAAGCTACAGAAGATGGAACTGTCCCCAGGACTTAAACTATTTTGCGATGTAACCAACGATCGAATCCGTCCTTTCGTTCCCTCTCCACTCCGAAAAACTCTGTTTGACTCCCTACATGGACTTTCCCACCCAGGAGTACGAGCAACTAAAAGACTGATTCTCTCTCGTTTCGTCTGGCCTTCAATTTCAAAAGACTGTGTTGCATGGACTCGCGCATGTATTGATTGCCAGAAGTCAAAAGTTTCCAGGCACAACCGTAGCCCTTTGCAAGCCTTTGCTGTCCCCTTACAGCGCTTTCAACATGTGCACCTGGACATTGTCGGACCTTTACCCCCGTCGGAAGGATATTCTTATCTTTTAACAATGATCGACAGATTTTCTCGCTGGCCGGAAGCTATTCCAATACGTGACATTTCCGCAGAAACCATCGCCCGAACTTTTGCTGCCCATTGGATTGCAAGATTTTGATACTACCATAACAACCGATCAAGGTCGTCAGTTCCAGTCGAACTTATTCATGAATCTCAACAAAATCCTTGGCATTCACCGAATTCGCACAACTCCATACAACCCTGCCGGGAACGGATTAGTTGAAAGGTTTCACCGATCATTAAAACAATCATTAATGTGCCACAATGACGTCCAGTGGACATCAAGCCTATCCATTACGTTGCTAGGTCTTCGATCAGCCTACAAGGAAGACCTTGGTGGTACCTGTGCCCAGATGCTTTACGGTACAACAATTCGGCTGCCTGCAGATTTCTTTCATCCAACAAGTGTCTCTACTTCCCTGGATCCAGCTTCCTTCTTACAAAAGCTGTCCGAGTCTATGAGAAATGTTGCACCAGTGCCCACTTCAGCTCATACCAATCCCAAGTATTTCGTGCACCCAGCTTTGGATTCGTGCAGTCATGTATTTGTGAGGCAGGATGCAGTAAAACCTCCATTGACTTGTCCATATGATGGTCCTTATCAAGTGCTTAAACGGCTTAATAAAACTTACACTCTCCTGATCAAAGGAAAAGGATCCGTTATCAACATCGACCGTTTAAAACCAGCATTTTTAATGTCTGAAACCCCTGAATCTTCAGTTCCTGTTCCCAGTGCTACCCAAGCTTCCCCGAACTCTCCGAAAGTGACGCCTGTTCCTGTGGTTCAAGACTCAGCTGTAAACAAAGAACCCCCTGTGCAAACTACGCGTTCCGGCAGAAGAGTTCGTTTCAACCCACGATATCTCTAACTCCTCGTGCCTTAGGCACTTTGGGGGGGGGAGTAATGTGGCGAAACACTTCAGCTCGGAAGATGGCAACAGCAGCTAGAAAAACTTTCTATCTGAAGATTGGCAACACCAATCTCCTCGGAAAATATAGCGCACGAGGAACAACACAGGCGGCTAGATCCTGCACCCTTGCAAATACGCGTTCGTTCTCTGATTGGTCACAATATTTGTCACTAGTGCTGTCATCTATCGGTTATTTAGAAATTTTTAAAGTTATTTTCAAAATTACGGTACATTCCCGATCACGTTGTCTTTCACTAAAATGGGTGATCATAAATGTGATAAGTGCAATAAAGTATTTTATCAAAAAAGATATTTGAGTCAACATAACGTCAGAATTCATCAAAAAAATTTAACGGCTTCAAAAACTAAAAAAATATTTAAGTACAATAAATGTGGGTTAATTCCCAGTGAACGGTACGCTCCTTGTACGATACGCATATATACAACGGTACGATATATACAACTATTAATTAATTGTATATAATATTGTATAAAATTATATTATTTCTATAAAATAATATAATTTTATATTATATAATTATATTAATTGTATAAAAATAGCGTACCGTACACTGGGATACACCTAAATGTGATATTCTGTTTGATTCTTGCAGTAATGAAAAGGAACACCGTAAAATTCATTTTACCATTCACTGTGGTGAAGAAAATTGTGTTGAAAGATTTGAAAATTTGGAAAAGTTAAGACAGCATTTAAGATATAGCCATAAATTCGAAAATCAAGATAAATATGAAGAAAAGACTTTTGAATCACACGAAGGTATGTAATATTAATGTATTAAATCTTGCTATTTTACAGCCATTACTCATATGGTTGTAAAATCAGTGAATAAATTATATTTTAAAATATTATTGGGGATATTATTATTGAATTAAATGCTTTAACTTATAGTCTAAATATATATAATTATTTATTAAAATACATAACATAGAAAAACGGCATATCATGATTAATTTTTGTAATATATATATATATATATATATATATATATATATATATATATATATAAAGAAATATTATTTTCCTGTGAAATCTATTTTATTATGTTAATGCATAATATTTTTTATATACATATATTTCAGATTTTAGTAAATGGCTTGCTTTTGAAGAAGAACAAACAAAGTCTAATTTTGTTTTGGCTCGAGGAGTGAAAAAATTAAAATCTCATTCAGTGTATCATTATATGTGTAGCAGAAGTGGGCATTATATCAGCAAGTCCACAGGAGAAAGACAGTTGAAAGCCCAAGGAAGTAAGAAAGCTGTCTGTCACTGTACTACTCAAATTATTTTGAAAGAATTCAAAGATCACTTAGTTATGAAATATTTCAAAATACACTATAAGCATGATGCTGTATATCAGCTTATGAATGCACATTATGCAATTCTAAACAACATGTGTCAACATATTCATGCAGTCAATTTGCTTTGCAAGCAAAAAGAAACATATATTGGTCCTCTTCAAGTGATTCCATCTCAATCATCACCAATATTAAAGGATGCAAACAATTCAAATGATGATAAAATAACTAATTTTGCCCCTACTAAAGAAAATATTTTAAAGAAAATCAATAAATTTTACATGAAAACCCAAATGAAATCGGTTAATTCCCAGTGAACGGTACGCTCCTTGTACGATACGCATATATACAATGGTACGCATATATACAATTATTTATTAATTTTATATAATATTGTATAAAATTATATTATTTGTATAAAATAATATAATTTTATATTATATAATTATATTAATTGTATATTGTATAATTATATTAATTGTATAAAAATAGCGTACCATACACTGGGATACAGCCATGAAATCTTCAATTGATGGATTAGTAGCACAACAAATTTACAATACCCTTCATTCTTTAGAACATTTACTTGATAGTGATATCACCAATAGTGTCACATTTAATGTTTCTAAAGAGCCTTCTAATAAGAAAATTATTCCCCAAAAAAGATTTTTTTCTACAAAGAAACAGAAGGTTAAAAAATAAATGCTAAATAAACCATCTAGGGAAGAACAATTAAATGTGGCTAGCTCACTTTTAAATGAGCCTTTTTTAAGTATCAGCTGTAACAATGATCATAGTTATACTTAGATGTCAGATATAATTTTTTTTGTTATGATTTATTGAATCCTATTTTTATTATAACAAATTGCTTATTGTTCCTATTTTTATTATTACAAATTGTTCTTTTAATAAAGTTAGTGATATGTGATTGAATTTTGACATAAATTTTGATGAAAATGAATTTTGACAAAAATTATTTTATCTAAATGATTCAAAATTTTAACATCACAAAGTAAATAAAAATTATTATGTGAATAATAAATTACCAATCTATTCTCATGTATTAAACCTTTTCATCAATATAAATTTTATTGAATTCAAATTAACTATACAAAGTTTCGGTAAACTAAAATATTTTTTTATATTTAACATAACAGTTAAATACATGACATTTTAAAATATTTTGTGCAATATACAATAATTTAATGTTTAAATAGAGCTGAAACAAAAAGAATTTTTCGTTGGACATCTCTAAACTTTAATTTAGAAAATAAGTCATTAAATTCCTTTTACTGTAATTTTTGGCACCATTTTATCTGTCAAAGACACATTCATACAACATATTCTCAACATTACTATTGATTTTACATTTTTTTACTTTTTCTGAAAATTTAAACAAAGATTTTGTATTTAAGATAGCATATAAATATGAATTAAACTTTAAAATTTATATCATGAATAGATATTTGCAAAAATTCATGTTTTAATTATATTTTCAAAGTTTATTATTTATTATAATTATAAGAACAAAATAAAACGAGAGATATAAAACATAAATCTTAACATGATGAAATTAATTTTATTTCAATATCATAATATCTCATTAAAAATTATTTTTCGAAATCAAATATTCAGATTTAAAAAGTATGGTTTTAAAACAATATTAATTTTCTAAAATGCAAAGAATTTTCACCATTTTGAGGGTGATTCATTATTTTTTCTTCTATTTAGATGCCATATTTTAGAACATAAATTTAATTTTTCAAATTTAGATAATATGTGAAATCCTTTTTTACTGATTTATTGTTAATGCGCAGAATTTTCAATAGTAAATAAAATCTTTAAAATGAGTCATGTGCATTATATTTTTTATTTCTTTTGGCACTTTCTTTTAATAGACCTCTAAATTTACCACTTGTAATCATTTTCATTTTAAGGCAGTTATTGTCCAGTGAAAGGAATATATTTAATGTAAAACTAATTTGAATATGTGAAAAAATGTTATAATGATATATTCTGTATTAAATATTTAATTGTTAGAATACTTTTATAAATAATAGAGTTAAAGATTATCCATTTATATATATATATATTTTTTTCTCCCTTTGAAAAACAACTTTTCATGATAGACAAACTGTTTTTAATATTTGTAGAAAACAATTCAAGAAATATTAAAAGATATATAATAACAACATGGATTCTCTTACGGAATGATAGTTTTTATATAAATAGAAACAGAAATCATTTGGTAGTAAGAATTAAATGTGAAAAATTTACATTCACAAAATTTTTCACCAAAAGTTCAACTGAAGTCAAAAACATACTATATACTTTGAAGTTTATTGTTAGGTAATTACGTTAGTCTTTTATATATTTTTTAAATTATTAAAAATATAAAATTTTGTGGATGTTCTTCAGTTTGTATGTATAAAAACAAAAAAAACCATTTCTTTTAATGATTTTAAAAACATATAGTGTAGATTTTGCAATGTTTCTGCAATGAGTAACAACAAATAATAATTAAACAGTAAATTAACTACTTATTATAGCTATTTAAAATCATCACAAATACAACTATAAGGGAAACTACAAAAATAGTTTTTATTTCTATTTTATCCAAAATAAATGAAATCAATTAAATTTCTTGATAAAAATTTTCAAAATAATTTAATGAAATTGATATTTAATGTAATAAAAAATTATAATAAAGATATGTTGACATTTTGGAGTAGAACACACTAAATTAAACTATTAGCACATTTTGGTTACTTCAGCTGACAGCAATTGATGAACTTCCTGTCTGTAAGTTATTAAAATGCGTTTTATGTGAGGTGGTCTAGGGTAAAGTGGAAGTATGTCCCGTCAAGAATTAGAGATTTTTGTATTCTTGAAAAGTGCTAAAGGGGGAAAAACTTGCATTGCAGTGAAAGCCAAAACTATATAGCACTACGAAGCAAAAATGAAGAATTTCTTCACCGAAACCCCAGACGGTTAAGGGGTTAATAACTTAAAATAAATAACAAAAAATGTGATGTGATATGCTAAATTCTACATTGCATAATGTGTATGCATAAAATGTGTAGCTTTAGTGTATCAGAATACCTAGAAATCTCATTTTCTAGCTCTTTAGTAAATAATCTCTTTCACTTATGGTTTATTATTAAAGCAAATTCAATTTTTAATATATTAATTGTGTAGTAAATAAAGTTTTATTGAATCATAACATCCATGTGAAAAAACTTTCTCCAGTATGAAGATAAATGTGTGGAATACCTGAAACAAAATTTTTTGAAAATTGTGTTTGTTAATAAAATATTTTTTCTCTCATATATATATAATTAGAAAAATAACATCAAGTATTATGTAATCAATATCAGATAAGGCTTTTATTTGATGCAGATTTTTTGTTTACATCTGTACACTTAAAAATCTTTTCTGATACTTTTTTATATAAAAAATTACTTTTCTGAATATCCATTGAAACAAATTATTTATTAAAAGCTATTTTAACCTCATATAAATGTTGTTGAACTTTGTGTTGCTTTATTGCAATTGCTAATAACCATGCTAATAATTCATGATCTGGATAATATATATTTATATAAGATAATGTACCTAGATATGTTGGTAATGGTAGTAATCAATACATATTACCAAATTAATAGTTATTATTTAAGTATGATTTGAAGCACTTTTAAAGTAAAGTTTGATTCTAACATAAAGAATTAAAACTTTCTTTTTCCCATTATCAATATAAAAAATTATATAAGTTTTCTTTCATTAACAATCATAATGGAATGAGATTGTCTATGTACTTGATTTAAATATAATTCAAAGTTGATATATTATAAATATTTTGCTATTATATACATTTTATTTCAACTTAATTATACTGTTAGAGAAATAAATTTAAATTAACTATTCTATTTACAAATTTTAAGATGGCAAAAGGATATAAAAGCAACACTGGATAAATCATTTTAAATGCTTTATGAATTAAGAATATTGTTGAGTAACAAGGCCTTACAAAGCTTAATGCAATATGTTTAGATATAATAAATAGGGTGTATTTTTTTAAATATTACTTTTTTCAGACATAATTTTGTAACTGAAATCACATTTCTCATAAAAATTTTCTTTAAAATAAATTGATGTACTTGATCGCAATATAAGAAACATACAGAAGTTATATTAAAAAAAGGCACTAGTTTAACATATAATAATTACATTTGTTTTCATTTCAGCTAAACTTAATTGCTTACAATTACTTAATATTTATTTTACAGTTTAAATAAATAATTACTAATTTAAAACTAATAATAAATACAATGACACAAAATATTAATAATAATTGTAAATTCAAGTTTCAATCTTAGTGCATTTTTTATAAAACAAACATACAAAACTAAATTTTAATTTCTAATCAATTTTTTTCCTTCATTAAATATATACAAGGTAAAAAAATTAGTGTAAAATCTTAGGAAAATATTATAAAAAATTAGTAAGAAATATAAGTTTAATTTAATTTTTTTCCTTTATTAAATATAACATGTTAAAAAAATCAGTGTAAAATTGTAGAAAAATGTTATAAAAAAATAAGTAAGAAATATAAGTTAAATAGTTTTAATATATGATTTCTTTGATATTTTTAATAATTTTTGAAAGTACATACTCAAATTTTCAATAAAAATAAAAAACACTTTTTACAAGATATTCTTTCGAAATAATAAAAATATTCTATTGAAACAGTATGTTTATATTAATTAATAAACAAACTTAATGAATTTGTAATAAATATTTATGTAAATAAATATATTAGAAAATCATGTGGCTGATGTAATTTATACTTTTATAATCAAAATATAATTTTCGTTTATAGTTTAATTCTTTTCGTATAGATGACGGCACTAATAACGAATAATGTAACTAACCAATCAGAGAACGAACGCGTATTTCTAAGGGTGCAGGATCTAGCCGCCTGTAGGAACAACAGAGCAGTTGACGTTTTCCGGGACGATGTGAGCGGATGAGTTCACAAACCAGTTCTCTCCCAAAGATTTTGTACTCGCGACGTTTTTTGGCATTTCTTAAAATTTAATAATAAAATTTAGTTAAGTTTCAATATATGGTGTGCATAGATATTATTTAATAAACGATCACATCTACACCATAATAAGGATTCTTTCCTATACATTGTATGCAAATATTGTGGGGAAATTTTATTCATCTTCTACCTTTTATTAAATTTCATTGGAATTTTAGTTTTATTTGTGTGAATCATGAATTTTAGAGAAATTTTTACTAAGCTGAAATATTTTTTACAAACTCGAAGATATACAATATACTCAAAAATTAAAGACGTATGAAATATTTTAAATTTAATGACAAATTTGGAGAGGTAAATTATTAATTCTTATAAATTAAAATAGATTAAAAAATGAAGCTTATTCAAATAATTTGAAATTTATTTAAAAATTTGTAGAATCTTAAAATATTTTTCGATATTATAATTTTTATTATTTGTTTCAAAAGAATTATTATAATTATACTAAAATAACAATTAATATCAATAAGATTTTAGTTATTGTAAATAATAATTAGAATTGATAATAATATAATAACATTTGTAACATAATTATTTTACAGTCTCGAAAATGGATTTCATGTATTGCATAAAGGATTTGCATTATGTTTCTGTAAAAGGCTATTTATAAAATTCGTATTGATA
>JAPDSC010066764.1:7845-39712 GCA_026290005.1 Latrodectus geometricus
AAAAAAAAAAAAAAGATCTTGTGGATAATATGTAGATTATACACAAGAAAATATGGTATATAGTGCAGCGGAAGTCACTAGATTTAAATATAACAAACTTGAGGAAAACGATAAAAAATTTATAATAAAGAGTATTATGATAGAAATATGAATTTAAGCTGGCAATTTTAATCACTTTAACAATATTGCTCAACAGGATAAGATAAAAATATCTGTACAAATTTATTCACTGTTGCATTTGTGTTGTGTTAAACACATTAAATAATTAATAAATAAGGGATACAATTTTGATACTTTTAAACCATGAAACAAAATCTAAAAAATGTATTTTTTCCCATAAACCAAAATACATTGATTCAAAATTGTGAAATTTAAATTAATATATGTCTGATTTCTTTTAATGTTGCAGTATCATTAAGTTTTAGATTTTTTCAGTAGATAGTTTTTATATGTAAGTTATGTCATTTTTCAATTGAATTACTTGTTGCAATGCATTGAAGACATAATTTATCACAAAAGGAAAACGACATTTTTATACTGTAGCAATTTGGTTTTATATAAAGTTTGAGAGAAATTAATACGCATGAGAGTTCTGACAACAATGTTGCAACAAGAGCTCGAGAACTTTTGTCGCATAAAAAATTTGTTGCACAAATAAAGAAAACATTTCTATTGGGAGTAGTTCATAAAAATTATGTTGGTGGTTAAATGAAAGATTTTTAATGTTGATAAATGAAGCAAAATTTTTTAATTTTTCCAAAAACAGAGTTGGTTGCTTTAAAAGGAATCACACTCTAAGGAAATTTCTTGTTTATACTATTGAGACCGGATACTGAGACCTAGTCAAAGATTAAAAATCTACTGAAATTGAAAATCTTTCAAATTGAAAGTACTTATCACCAACTTAAAGATGAACTAAATAGGTGAAGTACACCAAATAGTTTGTGTACATAGATTAAAAAAAAACTGAAGTTTGGTATTTCTGAAAATATGAACGATTGTATATGAAAGTGAATTAATCTTAAAATGTAAAATTACAGAATACTGCATAGATTCTAAAATTACATCCTTGATAAATATTGTTTTGGAAAAAACTTTTGCAGATGAATATATTTTGTCATAAAAACATGTACTACAATTAAATGCCCTAAGCAATCTTTTTGTTCAACCAACCTGGTGGTAAACTATGGAGTTAGCATTCCTATCTTGAAGCGAGAAAGTGATATAGAAAAAGTAACCTCCAAAATTGTAGAGCATCATTGATTAAATACAAAAAGACACTTTCATGACACTAATGCAAAGAATATAATGGTCAAAACGCACATTTGTTTTTCCATGATTTTTATCCTGTGATGAGGAAACAAGCCGAGAAAGAAAAAAAAAAAAAAAAAAAAAAAAAAAACTAGAAACAATAATATATTTTATTGGAGGTGTTCAAACTTCTCACCATCACTTGCAATGCAAATTCATATCTTTGTTTGAATGTAAAAAGAGAGATAATTTGGCACAAACGTCAGTAATGTATCCTTCAATGTTTATAGAGGGGTATATACATTTGCTGCTTCACATATCCTCACAAGAAAAAGTCCAGTGAAATCAGATCAGGAGAGCATGAAGGCCAAGATACAACAGCACCAACCCAATTATTTGGTTTCTGAATTGGTTGAAAAGATACTGCTTCACTTGAGATGTCTTATGAGAAGGGGCACAATCACACTGAAACCATACACTAATCACTTACTTATACCTAAAATTTAGTTATATTAAATGAACTTACACCTAAGCTTAAGCTTAAGCAATGGAAGGTTGTCCATAAAATTGAGTGTTATGTTCTGCAGAAATTGCATACCTGAACTTGCTAATGTGGCATCACAAATTATGGGCTTCATCAGCTTACTATTGTAAACAGCACACCAAATGTTATTATCAAAGAGCAACAAGCATTTGATATAGAATTTTGATAAAACGTCTAGGATTTGCCTGCACTTAGGAATGGTTAGTTTGCTTATTATACATACCATTCTTTGAAAAGTGTGCCTCACCTGTTAACATTATATCTGCTAAGAATGTTGTCTGGACCTCTATTTGATTTTTAATAACGTTGCGCCATGAATAGTTGTTCAGCATCCTTGTATAGTGAGTTGTTGTGTTTTTAGGTATGGATGAGCGCCTGATTCCCTTAGAGTTTTCCAAGCCTTTTAGAGAGGCTGCAGTGCTGATTGATCTCTCTCTTATGCTACATTTTGGATATTTGAAGGTATATACTTAGATGTTACCTGGTTAAATTGCCTTCCTGCTTCAGCTTTAGCTGATAGAATTCGATTAGTCAAACAACCTGCCTTCCTTCCTTAAATGTTTTACAACAATTAAAATGGTGAAATGAGAAATAGAGGAACATGCACATAAACTTGCTGGTACAATCTTTCTACAGATTGTGAATTCCATTCACATTCACTATGTAATAAAAACTTCTCATAATAACCAGCTTTTGAAAATCATTCCATGATCATGAGAATCAACATGCTAAAAGATCAAAAAGATATCAATTTTATAGCTATTTTAAATGAATAAATATAACATAATTTATGCATTGCATATTGCAAAAAATTAGAATACCAAGGGCAAAATATGTTGTTGCAACACTATTTTACATGATCTACATACTTTTTACTCTGTTTATAAAGACAGTGAGTAAAAGATGAAACTTTCAGGGTTTAAACCACAGTTCTCTTAACTGATAATCACAAGCAGTGCTGTTGTGCTACATTATGAAGTTTTATCCAAAAAAGATATTCATTCTCCTTCCATTCAAGCTGGTTTTCAAGGTGTTACAATGTAAGAGATCAGGAAGAAACATGTGCACATTTTAAAAGTTATTTATTTTGCATTAATTTTCAAAAGGTACCTTTTTGTACTGAATGAATGAATATCACTCAAATATTTTGTAAATCACTTATTTCTTGTCCTGTGCTGTTTTTGGGATAGGAATACAAATTCTGCAGTTGTCTACCAGGCAAGAGCCCCAAATGGTTTTATTCAATAGTACATGGCTACTTTACTATACCTTGACATCATTTTTATGAATACAGAAGAAGAATTTCTAAAGTTAAGAGGGTGAAAAGTATCTTTACTAGGCATACTGTATATATAGTCTACTTAAAACCTTACCGGTCCATAGTTCCTTCCATTGATACTGCAAACGTACTCGACCTCGCTTTTGGTAGCATAGTATTCTATGTATGACTCCTAAACATAAACTGGGAAAGAAAAATTATATTAAAGAAACACATCTAGCATAAGAAATTACTATGTTATAAATTATTATTTTAATTTCAGTGTAAGTATAAATTTAAACAAATTAAGTATTCATTTATTAACAATAATTTATTTAAATTAATACTTGCATTGAAATAATATAAAATAAAAATTAGAATAAATTTAATACACATAAATTCGAAAATTTCCAAAGTAAAAAATGCAGTTACATATAATTTCTATTCCTGTCAAGAATTTGAAGAAAAATATGCTTGAAAATTTAATAAAATATGCTTGGTTACACATCATTACCGAAAGACCACCATTTTTTTTTTTCATTTATTGTACCGAAATATGTCTATTAGACTAGGTTCCAAAGTAAAAATGATGCAACTTGCTACAAAGTTGCATCATTTAATGATGCTACAAAGTAAAAATGATGCAACTTAAAATGTATTAGTTTCTATATAATATTTACAAATTAGATATAAATGTATACTGTTTGCATATAATTTAGCTTGAGATACACAGTTTTATCTACCACTTTTTTATTACATGACACACATGCAAATATACATAAGATTTGTTGACACATATCGTTCTCAAATACAACTCCTACAGTGATGAGATATCAAAGAATACTTTTCTTTGATCAGATTTTTGACAGATTATATACATAAAAACAATGTTTAAGATTACAGTAAAAAGAAGCAAAATTATGCCATAAAATATGGATAAGAACTTTCAATTTGTAGATGAATGTTTAATTGTTAGTGCCATTAAAAAATAATTTTTAATTATATTTACCTTGGTAAATGACTATAATTATAAACTATAATAATCCTTAAAAAGTACTATATTTTATAGAGCTATTTTTTCCCCATAACTTCTTGTTTTATAAGCAAACGAAATGAAACCAGAATGAAAAGATAGAATATACATATTTTTATAAATTCTCATCGTTAATAAAATATCTGTTCTCGCAAATTATGCATATTTACTTTTGAAATGTTAAAGTTCTCACAACATAATAATTACAGAACATAATTAGACCTAACTATTACTAATATTAATAAGTATAACCATTACTATAAGTATATAACCATTATTATACAATACCATAAGTATAACCATTAATAAGTATAATTACACCTAAGAATTATCTAATTTAGTTGTAAGTATGAATAGAATCAGTTATATGTACTTGTCTCTTTTACTGCCTTAATAGTAATGCATAAAAGCTACATAGAGGTTAACCAATGCAGTATTTTATTTAACAATATTATAAGATTGCATGCTGTATATAACAATATTACATGCTGCTAGCCAATGAACTTAACAATTCATTGGCTAGCAGCATGTATTGAAAATTATATTAATTGCCAATATGATTGTGATATTGAGAATTGTGATTCATAACAAGAATATCCATTCAATTTGCTTTATTTTACATTTTTCTAAATAAAGCAATATAAATAAATATTTTCTCATTTCTTTAAATACATTCATTAGTTATACCCTGAACGGCCTCACTGTATTTCCTAATTATGTTTCCCATGTATCCAATGATTATACTAATGCATTAATTTTATTTAACTTGGCAATGAAAGAATATATCAGATAAATAAAAAGAGTACTCAACTTATTAATTATAGCTGAAACTGTTAGAGAGAAATTTGAGTGTTTCAAAATGCAGAAAACAAATACAGCCTAAGTCAGTTAAGATAATTAATTACTTATTTGCCTCATAATAACTGTTACTGAAAAAGTGTTTTATATAGAATTAGAGCTAATAAAGTATTTTTGATTAAATTTAGTAAAATTAATTTTTTTAAAGCTGTTTTCTTTGAATTCTTAAATAAATATTAATGCATTTAAACAATACCAAAAAAGTTGCTTAAGAATTTTAGTATATTATTACGATAAGAAAAATGTGCCTGTATAGATCATTACTAACATAAAAGAAAATTTCTAAGAAGCATTTTAGTTGTTTTGATAATATTTTACTTTTTACTCTGTACATCAGAGAGTGAGAGTGGTATCCATATTCATTTATAGCATTTTAATGCCTCAAAATTTTTAAACGAAGTAGTGAATACCCCAGAATAACCCACATCTTTCTCAAAGAGGTCTGGCTTTTTTTCTGCATCAATACTTTCTTATCTTTAAATAAACCTTCTTCATAATTATTTTATTTATCTTTTATTGACATTCTAGCAAACAAAGAGTACTTGAAATTTGTTTTTCCAAATGTAAATTTCAAATTAATTATTTCCATGTCATTTTTCTTCATCCGTTCTAAACCAATTTAAAATATTTTTATTTATAATCATTTCCATGATTATAATGAATAAATTGGATTTAACATCAATTTCAAGATAATATCTTATAAATAACATATTCCTGGTTAGGTTTCTAAGTTTCTCTACTGTCACTTTTTAACACAAGATTTAATTTGATAAGTTAAAAGCGAATTTCAGACTACTACAAATATCCACATCTGAGGTGCGAATCGAACCCATAATCTATTACACTTAAGACTACAGCACTGCTCATTAAATTGCCAACTTGGTTATCATACCAAATTTTTTTATTCAACTTCTCATCCAATGTAACTTTTGTATATACTTTTATTTGTGGCAAAGATAATTTAAAATATTTTTAGAAAAGTATTTTCACTACAATGTTTAATGTATATTCGAATTAAATGCTTTCACAAAGATTTTGTCAATGCTTCATTATAAAAGCTGTATTCTCTAAAACGTGCTATCAAATGTAGAATGCTAAAGAAATGTTAAGGAATCAATTAATTAAAATCTTAAAAGTATTAAAATTTCATAATTTTTTAAAATTGTTCCATTTTGGTTAACTTTTAAAGTCAGGTAAAAGAAAAGTGAAAATTACAACACAGCAATTTAAAAACTTGACTTTTTTGTATATTTGATATTTTAAGTTAGACACTGTATTCTTAAGCTTTTAACCAATATGAGGAACTTTATCTAATAATTCAATATATGTGAATTCCCATAGAATGTGAAAGACCCATAGAATGATTAGTACTTCACATGAAAAACACTTGATTTTAAATAACAGCATAACTCTCTAGTAACATTTCTATTATTTTGGCTATATGTGTCAATTGGATCACAATCCTCAGGATAGGAACATTTTTTTGAAACATTAATTATGGTCTTAAATACATTAATTTTTCAGCATTTATTGTGGGCAACTACGGGAATAGGAGGGGTGGTCATCCTTACACTTGGCACAGGCCTCCTTCGTTATACACTTTAAAATTTTATGACTAAATCATGAAAGGTTAGGAATAAGAGACCAGAAGGAAGTTCATATAAGCAATTTTAATGTCTTTACAGAAAATCTGAAGTCATAAAAGTCAGAATGAAATATTTATTATCAATAAACTGGACATCCTACTTGGCTGTAGTGTGTTTTACACTCTACAGACCTTTTGACTATTGAGATTTCCCAAAATTTCCTTTGTCAACAAATTCAATAATTTCCCAGCCAAAATTACACTATGTGAAAAATATAAAATACTATGAGGCAAGATAGTTGCTTAAAATTTGGCCATGATGTGCATATTGTAAAGAAACATGACATGAGTTTTTACTTCTATGAATAAATCACCCGTCACATTTACTGAATGCCTTTCACTTTCACATTGTTCTAGAGATACATTTTTGGATAAAAAAATGTGACTCCGATTAAAATGTCTCATCCTTTTTCTTCAAAATAAAATACTTTGGTTTTAGCTTGAACAAGTGTTGCGCTATGGGAATTTTTTTTTCATTTAAAATATAAAATTCCAAGACCTGGCTGCATTACCCCCCAGCAAGTCCAACAAGGGGATGCACTCCAACAACACCAGTGCTAACCAGATCCTTTTTTCTCACCATCTGTGAGAAGCCATCTGTGAGATGGCTTCATCCTTAATGAGCAATCTAGCAGCTGTGCTGATGACTACAGCACACCTCTTGTTTACCAGTAGCAGAGGTCAATGTAATGTGTTGGTTTTTGGGAGACTCAATTACTGCAGGAACGCTGATCTCCATGCATGGCAAATAGATGGGTGATTCAGTCAACAGAGGAGTCTAAAAACAAGGTGGAACTAGCCATTCAAGGGAAGCCCTTAACCTTATATAAGGCGAGAGAGGAAAAGAAAGCAGAAGAGAAGTAAACAAAAAACTGATCACATTGAAACTTCAGGATTAACATTCATGTTTACTTGAAAAAAATAAACTTCCAGATTGGATAGAACTGCAGAATTCATTTAAGTTTAAATTCAAGCATAACTGCATATTTTTATAAATGAGAGTGAAAATTTTTTTCATTTAATCAACATAAAGATAGCTTTAAAAATATGAGTGGTTCAAAGAATGGTTTTCATTCAACTACTATTCATTTGCTGTATGTATACAAAAATCAGTATCCCACATTATGTTATTAATATTGAACTCATCATTTGATTCAAGTGAAGTGAAGTATTATTTTAAATATATCAGGCAAATATTTTTCTAGGCCTTTTCCTTAAAAATTTACCACTAATCAGAGGCTTTGCATGAACAAACTCTATAAAGACTAATTTTAAGAGCTAATTTAAAAATAAACTTATTGTTTTAAATCACTTTACATTTCATTTTCATTATTTTTTTTCTTTAATGATTTTATTTTATAAAATTTGATTTAATGGTAAATTGTGCCTTAGTTCATAAATGAAAAACATAAATTTCAGAATTTTTACAGAATTTTTCATAATTATCTTTTAAAGAGAGTTTAATGGCTTATCTACAGTATTTAACTAATAATACTGAAATAAAATTCAATGTAGTTTTTATCATTCACTTTTCAATAGTAAAGAATAATTGCCATAGTTAACGGAAATATAATTTAAATACAATACTTCTTTCTGATAACACTGACAAGCGTGATTTAGAAAAGGATAACTTAAAGTGTATTTTATTACTTATCTTTTTGTATAACACATTAGGTCAATATTTTAAGTACTATTATTTTATATTAGATTAATATAGAAACAATCTTTTTTAACATTTATAAGCATTATAAAATGTGAATGTAATAGAGATAAAAATAATTCAAATTTTTGTACAATTCATAAGAGAAAACACAACATAAAATATAAATTTATAAAGTAAAAGTTGCTCAAATTTATCGATTAAAAATCTTCATTATAAAGTTAATGAAGATATTTGATAGGTTTTCAAATATACTTTTGAAAACTCAAATATGACTGTAATCACATAAATCTGAAATATGAATTATCAGCCACATTATATGTATGACCATACATAGGATCCTAAAGAAATTAAATAGTTTAAGAAATTGATTTCCCCAACATATCAAATCACTCAATTATGAATTATTGACAAATGGTACTTGAGTCTGAAAAAGAACTGCTTTTTTCACAACTACAACAGTTGAGAAAATAGACACCACAGTAGAAACAATAAATGAAATGAATATTTTGAGTTGCACAAATCATATTAATATAGAGCAAACTATCATTAAATCAAAGAAAATCAAAGATTCCTCTAACATTATAGATCCTCCTTTTACAAAGTGAGCAAAAAATATTGATAAAGTAAATAGTATCTTGCCAAGTATAGCCTTTAAATAGGCAGCCACATGCAACTTTACTTTTGGTATTTTGAACAGAACTTTGATATGCTACTACTCAGTGCTGAAATATCAATTTTGCAATGGAGTGTAATAGAAAAAAATAACTTTATTTTAATTAAAAGATGATTGACATGAATCATTTTATATGTATACTATAAAAGTTTACAGCACAGAGAAATTCATCAAAATTTGAATAGAATGTATATCTGATATGTTAATAAATTACCAAGAGCTTTCATATAATGATTTCAATAATTTACACATTTCTAAACAATTTCAGGTTAGAACTAAATAATATAAGTTGAAATTAATTTAACAAAAATTTTAAAGTAAAATTATAAAGTAAAAATTTTAAAGTAAAATTATAGATATTTATAGTAGAGGAACACAAAATATGTAAATTTTTAATTAAGAAGTAAATTTAAATAAAAATTAAAGAAAGCAAAAATATTTTTCTTCCAAAACATAGGAGAAACTAAAAATATCCGCTTAATAATGTAATGAAAGGGAAAAAAATTAATAATTAAAGTACATATCTCCGAATAATTAATATTAAGATGATATATTCAATTAAAATGATATTTTGATACATAATACAATATACTTACTAATATAATTCAAAAGGTAAAGACTTTGTCATGTGGCTTAAAATAAATTCTACCATCAAGTCTAGCATTGGACAAGCTATAGGTCTATATGGGCTATTTTTGTCATAAGAAACTTTTCTATGCCTCATTTGCTGAAAAACATTTTATAATTATAGTTTTTCATGAAGAATTATGTACTTAGACTACAGGAAAATAGAGATATTTCTTTTTTTATTATTTAAACTTTTAAATACAGCAATAATTTTTTAATAAAGCAGCTAGTCAAGAAATATTATACAATTTTCATTGAATTTTTCATACATGGCACAAATTTAGAAGCATTCATCTAATCGTTACTGTAAAATTTTCAAAGTTTTATTTCATATTTTGTTTTAGAATAATTAAAATTGTTACATGCATGTTATGCTTTTTTCTTTGGTGAAAATTGAAGTCAATTTATAAGAATTTAAATATAAGTTGATTTCACAGTTCTTAGATTACTTATAAGGATTCTTGTTACATATTTTTGTCACATTAACAATAATATTTTATTGATACAATCTTGTTTAAAATATACTAATTTAAATTTTGGGTCAGGCACAAAAATTTTACATGATACTATGTTAAGTAGAGTGAAATACTATAGTAGATTATTTTGAAAAAATCTTAAATTTTCAAAACAATCTATGGATACATGACAAGAATTAAAAAATTGACAATTTATTAAGGCATCATTCTGAGTGCGAATCCTGACTTATCTGACTTTAAGATCTGTTGCATTCACTAAAGTCAACTGGGGTATTTTACATAGGTAGCGGTAATGTCTTCCAAGTAAAATGATACATCTGTAAGTGATATGTCAAATATTGGGAGGGGTTTATACTTGGTCTCTACTCCTGAATTAAGAATCACACTTGCTTCCATTTAATTGGAAGAGCCCAACTTAGTGATGGCTACAAGGAAACATTTTAATGCAACAAAAATTTAATGTGTTATATTCTCTATCTTATAATAGCATAATTCACTTACACAGCTGATTTGAAATCAGTCACATGCATTTTTAAATATTTAGCAATTGAATAAATCAAATTTTGGATAAAAAAATTTGATAGATATAAATTTTATGAATTGAAAATAATTTTATCTAGAGAGATTTTATGACTCTCCGGAATTTGCTCAGTCAAAAAACATTCACAATATTGCCTAATTCTTTCACTAAAATTTAATAAGGAGAAAAATTTTACATGTGTTTTTAATACATGTCTTTACTCTGATTAACAAAATGCTAACATTACATTCAAAATAGCTATAAAATGTCAATGTCTTTCACTATTAATCGTTATTACATGAATAAAAACTTCAACTGGACCAATAAAAATTATAATTTGAAAAAGTTCTTTAGAGGAAGTAAATCTAGTGATTAAATTTTTTTACGAAAATAATTATTGCAGAGCGAAAATACATACACATATATAAGTGTTTACTCTAATATTAACTTAATAACAATACTAATTTAACAAGGAATTTCTTAAGTCTTAAAGGCAAACAATTGTTAATCATTATGAAATTGATATTTTTGTTATGGTGATAAAATTCTAAATTGATAAGGAATCACCAAAAAGAATTGTGGGAGATAAGTATACAAAATATAAGTATTGATGGAATCTTGCAGATGAAAAATATGTAAATTTACAACGTCAACTTTTCTGTGATTGAAACATGCATATTAAATATTTGGACATTTTACAATACATAAATGTAATATAATTATAAAACTAATTAATGCATAATATAATTATAAAATTAGTTGCAAATATGAATTGAATATAAAAAATGTGATTTCTTGCTGAATAGCCACTTTTGATTATGAAGGATAATTTCACAGGGAACTTTAGCTTACAATTAATAATGTTCCCATTGTTTTCTTAATATGTTCATTTATTAAAAAAAATTCACTAGTACAATATTCCAAATTATAGTTTAAAAACATTTAGAGATTTAAGTTCAGATATATAAGCATTTATATTAATTAATTATAATCAGATTCAAATAGTAAATATTTTAATTTCTTCAGATTGCATGTATATTAGAAAATTAGATTGTACCATGTGAATAGAGAATCTTTATTTTAAATGGTTGTAATCATTTAAAAATATAAGAAAAATATTTGATCATTTAGAAGTATTAGAAAAAATTATGGTAGTAATATACTTATAAAAACATTTTTGAATGTTTTTGATGATAAAAGATTTCCTTGAAAGCTACTAAAAAGGATCACAACAATCAAATTACTAACGGTTGTACTGAATTAAAAAAAGAAAATGGAACACATTATGCGGTTTTCTATCAAGGAGAACAATAAAATTTGGGCTCGCATTGAAAAACTTTAATTTCTTAATATATTTTAAATTTTCATTGTTATAAGGTAAAGCATGGAAACGGAAACTCAACGCCATAATACTTTTCACATTTTTATGTGTTTTTAAAATTTCATGAATTTTTTATTTTGTGACTAATTTATTATAAGCAAAAAATTAACAGAAGCAGATATTAATCACAGGATATTTTGTAACTGAATTAGTATGGAAAATGATTCAAATTCAAAAGTTATTGGTAAGCTTATGGTAAATATTAATATTTGAAAAATTTAAAAACTTTCATTGAACAAGTTCACAACTTTTATACATATAATTTAAAATTTCAAAACACAAACTCTAATAACATTTATTCTAACAAAAAGATTTAAATGTATTTTGAATTTTCTCTTAATGATATTCAAACGTAATTCTGTAAGAAATGTAGCATGACTCTCCTATGTATTTTATAAATTCCAAGCACCTAGATTTCATGACTCTTATATAAATAATTTGTTACAATACTGATATTTCAAGTCTGGTTCTTGATTGGATGTTTACAATATCCCTAATTTTTTCTTTCTGCTTAGCAGGCTGTAATTGTGCATCTTTTTTATCCTCTATGTTGGTAACAATCAAAAAATATATTTTTGTATCATATTTTATTTTTTGAATAAAGTGAAATCGATTTTAATGCACGAAAAAAGTATTAGTTTATTAATACTAAATTATTTCTCCCTCCCAACATAGGACTAAGTTTTGGTTGCTAATTTTAACAATTTGAGAGACTGAAAAATGGATATGCCAACTTCAGGTGATCAGTGGAAGATGCTAAATACATAGCTAAGACATGTTGAAACTTACAAAAATTGAGTTAAGAAAGTCTAATAGTGATGCAATCGAATTTTTGGATGAAAGAAACGTCTCAAGATGATAATCAACCATTATGTAAGTAATTGAACTTTTGAAAGCAAAAAGTAAGTGGTGTAGAGATGATCAAATTATAATATATTGGCTTTGCATCTTCTTCTAGCTTAAAGAAAAGGGAATTTATCAATAATCATCCGATTTAAGCACCATTGATATACCTATGATAAATACAGATAAGAGGAATCTGTATACGTTTTGTAATAGAAAGCATCCTTCCACAGAGCATTCTTCCAAGATTTTCCATTTACAAAGCATTCTTCCAAGGAATGTCTTTAAATGAAAAGAAAAATACGTATAACATAAAAAAGAATTATTTACACATCAAAACTTCTCCAAGTGGTACCATGTAAACAATTTTAGTTTATATTGTGATCAACAGCACTATTCAGACAGAGTTCTGACATTAATGAAACCAATTTTGTTTAATTTTAATAGTTGTTATTAATGAGGTTTTAATGATGTTAACTGTGAAATTTCTGTGAATGACACAGTTAAAAATTTGAATTATTATCAACAGCAGTTCTCCTTCACTGAAGTTCAACTTTGCCCAAATTTGTGGAACTTTTACTTAAATGGTGGGGTGATATACTAAGCAGGAGATACTTAATATTACTGAGATAGAGTTTTGAATAGATAAAACTTTTGAGTGATTCCACAAATGACTTAATGATTAAAAGAAATTATATGTGATAGTCAATGTTGAGACTAACAGAATAAAGGAAATAAAAGCAGCCTTTTCTCAAAGAGAATGGCGAATTGTATCAGGAAAAATTTATCTTGTTGATTTCATTTCTCGAGAAAGTTCACCAATTTAGTTCAGTGAGTCATCTGATGTCTAGATAGTGACGGCATTCGTTAGTTATGAAACAACTCTTTAGAAAAAAAAGCTTACATATATAATTTTAACTTAACAGAAGAAAAAAAATATTGTGGTACATTAATAATTTTTTTTACTTTCATTCCACTTTAGAATTATTAATAATGTGTGTAGGGTCAGTGAAAGAAAGGTGAATTTTTAGCATTAAAGGAAATGCAGAATTTTGCAATTTGATTGATTTGATATATTCAAAACCAAAGATAAGAAGTCAATAACTTACGTGTCTTGAAATGAAAATATCACTCCTGTGAAAACTAAAACTTATAATTATTTCTCAATTTTTTGCCCAATAAATGCAAAGAGTAAATATGGATTTACAATTTAGCATTACAATGCCAGATTTGTACAATATTTATACTCTCAGAATTATTATGCTGGTATCAAGTTGCCTCAAAAAGAGAAGCTATAGCAAAGGCATTCACATCCAGTAAATGAAAAGTATCCTAAAGATAACAGCACTTGTTGCTCGGATGTTTAGAAGATCATAATTTCTCTTGGCTAGATCTAGTTATGTACTTTATGTTTTGCCCTTGTAATCATCAAGAAATATATTTTTATTAAGTATCAATTTATTTTAATGCATTAAAAACAGATCTCATGCATATATCAGCCCTGCACTTATATTTTAAAAATGCAATGCACTTATATTTTTAAAATGCAAGTAAGGCTGCAATATAAATTTATATTGAAAAAAATTGTTACACTGGACATATGCAGCATATCAATATAGGATAAATAAACAGTCAATGTTTTTGACAGTAAGGTTTAAAAACTCAGTTAAATAATATAGGTGAATAAATATTAAAATTCTGTAAAAAGAAAAAAAATCTTCAAGTGAATTCCTCGGTAAAAATATGTAAAGGAATCAGATTATCAGCTTGGATGTTTTTTTAAAAAATATAAATGCAGAAAAAAAAGTGTTAGAATCAATTATATTGTGTTTTAGTAATAAATGTTATTGTATAACTTCACAGTTTAAATTTGTTTCAATAAATAGTTATATAGATATAAAATTTAATAATGATTTGCATATGACACACACAAAAATGTTTTTTGTTGACACAAGCACTTTATATGTTAAAATAAGTATTATATGATATTTCATTAGATTTAACACAATAATAGGATAAACTAAAGAGCATGAGATTATGGTTATATATTTCTTGTCACAACACATTTTATATTTGAACATTCATAATTAAATTTTTTAAATGCATTACTAATATTAGGGAATATATACAGTTACATTCATGTAAAAAAGAATTAAATTATAAAACAGAATTTTTAGGCATTCAAATTTAAGCAACTACAGAAATTTTTGCGAAGCCATTAGAAACTTATATAAGTTCTTTATAATTTTTAGTGTTACACCATAAAATTATCTAAATTTAAATATTACAAAAATATGCACACATAGTTTCACTTACCATTCTGTGTAGTTGAACCTTATACACTAAATTAACATCATGGATAATGGAATTCGCATATTGATCCTAAGATCAAATACATTTACATTATTGGAATCCATAATTGACACTATACTAACTTGAAATAAGATAACATAAAAATGGTTTTTATAAACATTCACATTAATACTGTTGACAAATACAAGAGCAATAAGATAACATTATCAACTAGTATAAAATAATTTTTACAAGTAAATGAAGTAAATAATACAATTCAAAATTACTTTTTTCTGTTTTATAAACTGTGAAAATACTTCAACACATAAAATTAAAACTTTTTAAAAAATTCCAAAATTTTTTTAACATATACACTGGACTCGCTGGACATATTAAAATTCAAACATGAAAGAGAAGAAAATAGGGCACTGCTTTCAATAAGCTTTTAAAAACAATTCTCAATCAGATTTTTTAATATAAAAAGAATGTATAGTTATATAAAGATTATTTTAGAGCTTCAAAAAAAAAAAAAAAAAAAAAAAAAAAAAAAAAAAAAAAAAAACCAATACTGAGGAATCTTGATCCACAGCCATAAGCCAGTTTTATGTGATAAATATTCCACAATGTTCTGACTTAACATTAGAAAAACAAATCTATAACAGAATTTTTGGAGAATTTTTTTTTTATTTTTAGAACTTTAATAACTTCATCAGACAATAATTCTTTCAGACTTTTTTTATTTCAGTAGAAATGCAAATACTTTTTTCCTAATGAAGTTAAATTTATTCAAATTACAGATGTTAATTAGAATCAATGAAAAACAGTTTACTGAAACTGTACTTCAAATAATTTTTATTCCATTTAAAGATTAAATTTACAATCCAATGTGGTTGGCTTATAAAAAAAACAAAATTTTGATTTTAAGAAATTGTTGCTTTAAAAAGATTATTCTAATATTTGGAGATAGAAATTAGAAATGAATTTCTATATTTATTTAGATAAAATTGTAATATAAACATTGAATTCGGAAATAGTGTACTCTTTAATAAAATAAGTAACTAAAATATTAAAAGAGCATTGGTATAGTGAAATAAAAACTGCTGCAATGTCATTTTCTTTATCTACTTAATTAGATACAGTTATTTTATCAAGATACAGTAAATATTCGCAGTTGAGTCTACAATTTAGCAAGTTGAGACTGTTAGTCTTGATCTGCACAGATATTCCACAGTAACATATGCTTGAATACTTCAGCTTTTCATAGAAAAATCTCTTAGTTTTATCTGTTAAATTAAAAATTGTCCATAACTATTAATTTCCTGTTTGAATGTGATAAAAAATGAATATTTAGAAAGTTTTTTCCTCAATATATTTCTATTTTCTTTAAAAATATTTTTAAGTTTTGTTTTCTTAAACTTGAATAATCTAAATGCTTAGCAGAGAATGGTTTAGCGACATTTATGGTGGGAAATTACTTTTATATTATTAATGCAATTCCAAATAAGTTTTAATGACAATTGTGATAAAATATATTAAAGAATTACAGATGAACACAAAAGTAGAGTTGAATTTCAGTTACTTATACTATATAATATTGCTTGCCTTATTTATTTAAAAAGAATGAAAAATTTTGTAGTCAAATGACAGGATCATGATTTTTTCTTTTATTTATTAAAAACTAGTAGATTTTATGATACAAATTTACTTCCAACACTAGCTTCTTTTCCCTTCAAACTGAAATAAAATGAGATAATGCTGTACAACCATCATTATTTGATCATCATTTGTATTTTTAATATCTAAAAGACCAGAAGTCTAATATTTTTCAAAGAGAATTCAGGAAATCTTAAAATTTGAAAAAGTTTGTGGTTACATTATGGTTATTATAAAGGTTGTTAGCACTGCTACACAGTACAAACATGGTATGTAAATGCTTTACAATTCAGCTTAATTTCAGAGGATGTTTCCAGTGGAAAGTGATCATATATATATTATTTTTAAAAGATCATTTATCCATTTCAAGACTATTAATTTATAAATATTTTCTACTAAATACTAACATATAACTTATTGTGATAACTGAAAAGCCGGAAAAACATTAAAATTAGGAACACTGCATATTTTTAAAAATATATTAATGATAAAATATTGTGAAGAATAAAATCCAACGTACCTCTGTAATACAAGTTAAAATAATGAAGCATAATTTACATGTATTTACATTCGATTCCTCTAAAAATGTAATTAAAATAATTAGTAAATTAAAATGATTATATAGTATAAAGAATTAAAATTATGTGACAATACTAAATTAATAAATTAATTTGAAGTCAATACTCTATAAAAAGTTAATCCACTGAAACTCTAGATGGATAACTAACTTTCTGCAAAGCTAATAAGTAATTAAATAAATAAACTAATTTGGTGTAATTTAAATGTATTAAGTAATAAGTTAAACAAAAATAGCTGTTACCACTCCTATTAAATTTTGCATTTTTTATTCAGTACAATTTAGTTATTTGTTGTACAGTTGTATTTGATTTTTAAGTTTGACATCTAATTTAATGTTTAGAAAATTGTAATAGAAAACTACTGTTTCAAATGAGTAGAATTCCATAGACATTAAATTAAATTAAATGCTACTCATTAAAACAAAAATCTTTTGATAACATTAAATTATGAGTTTAAATAATTTAATTTAATATGCATGTAATGAAAATAAAATTAATAAAATACTCAATAAAGTTGGAATTCTGTGTGAACAGAACAGTACAATGCACATTGATTACAAAAGAGATTTTAATGTTAAATATTTAATGACAATAATTTCCATGATAATTGGTTACGACTTAAAATCAAATTTTTTTTTTTTTAAATTTTTGTACATTAACAGGTCTTAACAAAATTCAACTATAATCAACCAAATAACCTAAGAATTCAATACAACAAAACAACCATAACAATTTAATCCTTATCATTCTTTTAAATCGTGAATACAGTTCTCTCTTTTGTAGTTAACATAATACTTTAAAAAAATTAATTGGCATCCACATAAAATTTAATATTGACTCTGGGATATAAAAATGCATGATAGAAACATGAACATGTAAAGCCAAGTGAAAGTAACAATTATTTTGTCAGATGCTTAGGGTCAATATGTTAGGATTAGAACTCATAAAGATAGCATGCAATGAATATATAAAACAATATAAAATACAAGAATAAACTAGTATTATGAAGATTGAATTAATCATTATGTAAATGTCATATATTCAAGCAGTAGTTGAAGACACTTCATAGTTCTGAATTAGATTTCAAAAATATTTCAGATAATTTTGGGTCAATGATAATTGAAAAGAACAAAATAAAACTTACTTTAAATTATTAAAACATTTGATGCTGAATCCTTATATATATAATATCTTTTAATATAGTATTTATTTTGAATCATAAAATAAAAAAAAAAGTTAACTTGGTATAACAACATTCATACATTTTTATTTAGTATGTAAAAAGTAATGCTATTACTAAAGAATTTTCTGATCAGAATACATAAAAGCAAATAACATAAAGTTCGGAACTGAATGATATATATTTTAAGCTTTCAAATATTCAAGAATTTGATATCCCCATAATTTCTTTAAACATAGAAACTTGTAGAGGTTCACAATGCCCTTTAACATGTAAGTTCCAATGAACCTCAATGAGCAAAACGTAAATGTAAAGCAATGAGAAAACAATATGAAATTTGCAAAATATATATACTGCAATCAGATTTGCTAATGAGTATAATTTCAGAACAGCTACATATCATAGGGAGTTTTTATATTGATAAAGTACTTATAAGATAGTATAAAAAGCAAGAATAATAGTCATTTTGAAGACCATAAATCTTTCTAATAGTTTGCATCTAGTTAATAAAGTTACAAATCGAAAATCTTACTACATGCAAATGGTTGCAGCTGATAGGTTAAGCAATGTGCTTTCTTCATTATCGGAAACTATTGAATTCTCAGAAATAAGACGAAGATCAGAAGATTTTAAAAATGGCAACTGGGGCATGTAAATAAATCATATCATGGCCACCATGTCCAACAAATGAAATTATGATTCTGGCAGCTGCTGCCACTAAAGCGAAAAAACGGATCACACAATACTAGCCATAAAACTGAATTTTTCTTTAGACACCAGTTTAAGTGGAGAATAAAGATTAATAAATAGATCTTCCTGCATTTCCAAACCATTGGTTTCTCATGTTAACAACATGCCTTGCAACTGCACAGTATCGGCCAGCAAATGTGATAAGTACATATGTTGGTTGCAAATTCATCAGCTCATGCATGTTCACTGCTGGATGCATAAAATATGTTCATTGTCTACAAATCACTAATAGTTGATTAAACACTCAATATGACTATTTAATATTTCCAATTATGTAGTAAAAATAATAATTTGTCATATTTTAAAAAAGGGGTACCTGGTTGAAAACACAAGTGTAATACAAAATAAAAAATATAACAATTTAATACAGAATGGAACAATCAGTTTTTTTTATAATAAAGAATACAAAATGAGAGGGCACTTCTAAAAAAGGGAGAAAAATGAAACACTGAAACATAATCAAAAACAGGCATGGACATTTTGATACACATTTTTGTTAAAAAACAATCTGCATTAACAAGAAAAATAATTTTATTTGCAATTAAAGGGATAGTAATCATATTTATTAAGCCCAATTTTGCAACAGTTGCATTTTTTCATGTGAATCAAGTGTTGGCAAAACAAGAATTGTTTCATAGAAATGATAAACCTTTCTGGGAGCAAACAACTCATTATTTGATTCATTCAAGTGAAAAAATAAATTATTTCTGCAATTAAAGGCATACAACATTCCAGTTGAACTATTATACTGAATATAGAAAAAGCGAATCCTGAACAAGATGATCAACTGACTGAAGATATTACTAACTGTATTTGTTTTTCCTTGCAGTTTGACCAATCAATGAACATGGTTGATATCTCTGAACTTTGGATTTTTATAGGACTTTGGATTTTTATGTAATGAATTTTTAAGATTATGAGTGTAAAAGTATTATTAAAAATATTACATCTTAAGAGGAAAACACAAGGTGATGACATTTGTTGAGCTTTTTTTTAATAATTTTCTTCAGTAAAAAAAAAAAATTTTTTTACAGTTGTATTGATGATATGAATATCACATTTCTTTCCTCATCATTGTATTATTCACCAACAGGCCCTCAATTATAAAATTCAAAATATGCATCTGTTATGCGAATCTGCACGAGAATTGTAAACTTAATTTGAGAAAAAAAGCCTTCAGACAAGAATGCTTCAAGGCCCAACTAGAAGAAAATTAATTTGATTACAAAGAATTGTTATACCTTCCAGATGTTACGTGATTAAATGAGAGAAAACTTTTTATAAAAATTCAGGGAATTATTGTAAGAAATAAAATATTTTTAGTCAACCAAAGATAAATCATACATTAAAATTATTATTAATGTTTGCTTGATGAATTAAGCATTTTTTGTTGATATAACAAGCCATCTTAATGAATTTAACTGAAAAGTGCAAGGAAAAATTCAATAGTAGAATTGGATTTGTTAATACTTTCAAAAACAAGTTAAAGATAATATCATCACACAACTAATGAAAAATTTTCGATAGGTAGCTAAAAAAATATAGGTAAATACAAAGAAGAGAAATATTGTGATAAAATAATTATCACTTGCTTCTAATTCGAGAAACGTTTTTAAGAATTTACTAGACTAACATCCATTGTTACTAACACACGTACATATTCCTATTAGGTACAATTAATGCATAAGAAATAATAATTAATGTAAGTTACATATTCTCTTTATTTCTTGAGGAAAATTAAGTTTTTCAACAAAGTTCATTGTTGATATTTCATTTTCAAAGATGAATATAATGAAAACAAGATATTGTTCATATCTCACAGATGACCACTAAGAATTCAGTGCCAAATCCAGTTTCTAATTATATATTGAAATATTCAAGACTCATTACAATGATAACTTTATATAAAAAATAGTTTATTTTATGTATTTTGAATTGTTTGGTAATAAATGCAATATTTGACTTTATATTTGTGGTTACTATTTTTAAGTTTGTATCTTTTGTGTTTTGCTTTCTATGTACATTTAAATTGTAGTTATATAAGTAATTAAACATTCTGCATGTATTCAGTTACAATAAATATTGTAGTCTTTTTCAGCACACCATACCCACATCATTGGGTGAATTGCAACACTCTAAATCAATCAGATGTAGTCCTTACTTCTTAAGTCTACCATCTCTACTCTAATACAACTAATTTTAAATATATTATTTTAATATTTCTGATTATTCAAAGACAATAAATGATAATACAATCTCATATGAAACAAAAGTAATTTATATTTTCATAAATGGAGTGAATTTGCAATTGAATTTGAAAGCAAAAAATATAAATAGTTCATTTATTCTCACATGCAAATTACAGTCAACAGTTTGCCATACAATATAAATTTATGAGTGAAAGTTTTCACAGTACTGGGCAACATATTACTTATTTAACCCTCTATCTCTAAAGTAAAGAAAAAATAGAATATCACTTAAAAATAATACAAGGCTAGAAAAATATTGAATAAATTAAATCATATAAATTAATTTGATTTACAGGTAACCCTCCTATAACACGATAGTTAGGTTCCTAGATAATGTTGTGTTATGTGAAACTGTGTTTTACGAGACCCAGAGCTAGTACAAAAAGGGGGGTTACGTTCCAAAAAACTTATTAAAAACAAATATTTTTTTCTAATTCGACATAAACAACTTAATTTTTATTAAATAATAAATGTTTATACAACACAAAGTAAGAAAAAAATATCTTAATCTAATGCAACCCAAATTTAATGAATTTATTCGTCATCAGTGCTCAGTATAATCAACTGAGAACGTTTTTTTGGTGGAACAATATCGCCTTCACTTTCAGAACTTTTTCCTCTATTTAAAGTTTTTGCATATTTTCCCCTCTTATAAAAATCCTTAATTGAACTTTGCTTGCTGGTTCTCACTAGGTTAGGTCATTGTAAATTTCTCAGTAGGGAGCTAAACAGTTTTGCAGCTCCCTTTTGAATTTTAGACTTCTTTCCGTGGAATGGTCTGTATTCAAGAAAAATGACTCGAGATTTTCAGTTAAGCATAGGCCTTCTTGTACTTTTTTTAATGTTAAATTCTTAACTGCACAATCTTCATCAAAGCAAGCGTCCTCAAAATCGATTTGATTTGCATCCAGGGATGCTATTTTCATCAAATCCACTTTGTCAACTACTTCTTCCACTAATAAATTTTGAATGTCTTCAGTAGTTATATCTGCAAAACCTTCGCATCCGATTGATTTTGCAACTTCTAATATGGAATCAATTTCATTTTCTGATGTTTCACAGATGTTTTCGGTTTCAACTAAAGAGGGCCATATCTTCTTAAAACACGCATTTATGGTTGCTATTTTTATTTCTTTCAACAACAAAGGTATGATTTTGATACAGTACTTGATTGAAAATTTCTTCAAAGTTTTCATTATGCTAATTGATTCCGAATCGGTTGCATTTAAAATCCACTGTAAGGATCTTCTTATATAATACGTTTTAAAGGTGTAAATAATACCTTGATCCAATGGTTGGAGCAAGGAAGTAGTGTTAGGTGGTAGGAACACTAGTATGACGTTGGGATGAGTCAAATTTTGTGGGTGGCATGGAGCCTTATCTAACAGTAATAGCGCCTTAAAGCTAAAATTTTTCTGTTTTAAATAACGCTGAACGCTTGGCACAAAACAATTTCAAAACCAATCTTTAAATAAATTTCCTGTAACCCAAGTTCTTGGATTTGCTTTAAAGTATACTGGCAAGATGTTTTGATTTACATCTTTTAGTACATGAGGATTCAAAGATCTATAAACTAGCAAGGGTTTTGTCACGAAGTCCCCCCATGCATTACTGCACAAAAGGAGCGTTAGACGATCTTTGGACACCTTAAATCCAGATGCAGTTTTTTCTGTTTTCGAGATAAAGGTATTACTGGGGATTTTTTTCCACCAAAGTCCAGTTTCATCAGCATTGAAAACTTGATCCGCTGTGTATCCTTGCTCAGCTATAATATTTTGAATTTTCTCTGGATACGCCAGACTCTCCTTGGATTCTTAGGCTATGAATTACAAAATGCTTTTTGAATTTTTCAAACCAACCTTTACTCGCCACAAAATTCGGGTAAGCAGTGCATTCTTCTTGTTCTTTAAGATGGTTGTGAATTTTTAGTCCTTTTTGTTTTATGATATTGCCGTCTAATGGAATTCTTTTTTGATAACAATCAACAATCCAAATGCTGAGTGCCTTTTCCATTTTTTTCAATTATTGGTGCTCTGGGGCGAACTAAATGTTTTGCGGATGTCGAAGATCCTACAGCAACAGCACTTCTGATTTCTTTTTCATTTTTCTTGATGGTCCTGACTGTTCCTTCTTTTCAAATTAAGGCTTTTCCCAATGAGGAATGCTTTTTCTCCTTTCAATAAACGATCCAAGATTTGTATCTTTGCTTCTAAAAAAATAAATTTCCTCTTGAACAGTGTTTTAACTTTATCTGACATTGCTTTGGGCTGAAGTTTAATGACTTAAAGATGAAAAAAATACATTTCCGAAACGCTGTATCTTTAGTATAGCAAGCCTCGCTGCGGCTGTAGAAGTACATACAGTGTTGTAGGTACAAAGGATTTGCAGTTTTCTCCTCACGTTATAGCGAAACCATGTTATAAGATGTCGTGTTGTAGGTGGGTTCCCGCAATTTATGAATCATGTTATAGCGAAACCGTGTTGTATGAGGGCTACCTGTATAATTGACAGAAGAAAGGGAAAATATGTTAAATGAAAGAAAAAATAAAATGGAGACAAAGAAAAGAAATAATTGTCATTTGGAAAAGCTATTGTACTTAAAATGATCTTTTAAATTTATAGAACTTTAAAATGATGTAATATGAAAAGCACAATGTACAATTATATGAGGCATCAAGTTATTTATAAATATACGGCTGTTATTCAATTTCTATAAAAAAATATTTATTATTACCTTTTGTATTTAGCATGACTATAGAAGAGAATTCCAAAAATGTGACTAGTAAATTTGATGGAGGTAGCTCATTTTCAGCATTTGAAAACACTATAAAATATGAAGTGAAAAAATAAAATAACCGTTCTTCTAATACTCCCAAGAAAAAATTAAAAATAGATTTAAAGAATAACATTTATGTAATAACAAGTCTTGTATTTTCAAATTATGAAACAGTTTTATTTTAATTAATACAATAGATTTAAAGGTACATTTTGTCATATTTTACAGAAAACAGCAAATACATCATAAAGAAATTTTTATTTCAGGTCTGTTTTTGAATAGATTGATAATAAACACCACAAGAATTACCCAACAGAAAAACTAAGTTCAATATAAATCAAATACAGATCATATACCACAGCTTAATACATCATAGTAGAAAACAAGATTCAAGTCAGGAGCAGGAGCCAAATATATCTATGTAACATGACATGTTAATTTATTTGATGATTTGACTTAAAATTTTTAAACAACATTATTTAGAGAAGTGTTATACTCATTTTGTTACAAAGAATCGTAATAATCTAGATTATAATACTTGAATTCTTGAGCCCATAAAGTGGAAAAGAAAACCAATTAAACAAGGCTTGGCCATTTATTCATTGTTTAACAGACTCAATATTATACTAGAAAGTTTATTTCATACTTTATGAACAGAATTAATGATTTTACATAAGATCACACTTCCTTATAAAAAGCTGATTTTTGGATGTTAAGAAATTATAATATTCTGCATCTCAATGAATACAAAATCAAGAAGAAATTATACCAACACAAGAAAATTAGGAAAATATTCTTAATATAAAATTATTTATTGAAGCTATCCTAATCTAAGCAGCAAAAGCATTATTGTTTATAATACAAAACTATAAACTGATTACAGAGTGGATGAATAGGTTAGGATTCTAAAGGTTTAATCTATCAAAAATAAGATTCAGAGCAAATGTGTCAAAAAGTCAATACATTCATAATCAGACAAATGTAATTTTTGAATAATATACTTTTGTATAATAGTAAGGTAAAAGTTTTTTAATACACTTAACCCTTAAGCATTATTATATATTAAATGAAAATGGATTAAATATAATTTCATGATTTATGAATTATATGTCATTAATATATATAATATATGAATGGTTCTGGAGTAGCAGACAATATATAAGCTTCATATAATTGAAGTTAACAACTTCATATAAAGACACAATAATCTTTTTATCTTTAAATTTATAGGTCACAATTACAAGTTTACAAGTTTTGCAAGTTTAACTTTTACTTCATATACCTTGAAACTAAAATTGAAATAAATAAAAAAATAAAAAAAAAAACTTCCTAATCTGTCCACTAGTTTAAGATAACAAATATTCTGAAGAAGCTACAGCAATAAAACAAATGGGAAAAATGTATTCACAAATTTTTCGAATTAAGTTTCTCATAAATGTTTAACAAATACCCAATGCTTAAACTTACTTCACAATTAATGTTACAGAATTTTGGCTTAATTGCATTTGCAAGAATCACAATACTTATTCATTTAAAAAAAAGAAAGAAAAAAATTTCAAAGGAATAACAGTTTTATTTCAGAGCTCAAAGGTATGAGATAAAATAATTACACACTGTATAAAGTATTATGCATAAATTACTTTTATCCAACATAATTATAAAGATGGCTAAAGAAAACTGCAGAGAAATATACTTAGTTATTCTAAGACTGATATTGCAGCAAATACTATTACATAAAAATGGAGGTGGAATAATGTAAAGACTAATAAAAAATGTAGTGAATAAAATATGTATAAATTGAACATTTTAATCAAACATAATCATTGGTAATTACATTGGTATCTCATAAATGTTTAAATATATTTAGTTTTATTAGACTGTAGAGAACGAATTGTTCTTTTGGAGACACACTTCCTGATTATTGTATGTATTACTAAATTATCAGAATGATGTCATTAAAATTTTTCCAGTCTACAAAGTAAGTATTTTACAAATGAATTTAATGATCAAATGGGTAAAATATATCATTATAGGATTGATAAAATTTCATTATATCAGTTGAAATTTTGTAAAGTACTAATATTTCACTTCTCTAGAGTTCAGATATGAAGAATCACAGAAATAAATATTTTGTAAAACAACCAAGTTGCTGTTTGAAAACTTAAATATAATTAATTTTACAAGTACACCTACCTTTATATTTTTCATTTACAGACTAATAGGCAAACATAAAGTATTTAAAAGTTAGTCTTAAGGTAAAATCAAGAAAATTATGTTATCCTTTAAGGATAACCGATAAAAGCACAATAACGATATTTTGTTGAAACTAGTCATTTTTGACAGATTTGTATTGTCCATTACATTGATTTGATTTTGGCTCATAAGCAAGAAAAAAGATAACATGTTCTTAATAGAAAATACTTTTTCTCATAAAGGTAAATTAATTACTAACATTTTAAGCTTATATGCAAGATAAATTAATGTATGTAAACAAAATGAAAAATACAAGTAAAATCAAAATAGGACAATGAATTTTTATTTAAATTATTAAGAGTACTGATACAATCAGAGTGAACATTTTGAGCTAATTTTTGATTTTAGTTATACAACTAGGGAAAACTACAGTATTTGTTGCAATGATAAAAGAATTCAAATAAGTCAAAATTATTTTTAAAACATTTTCAAACAATAAATTGAAGAAATTTCAACATAACCTTAAAGTTAAAATAGACTATTTTAATATAAATATGATCTGAATATAATACATATAATTTTAGTAATAGCGAAATGAAACCAGCACATCTTCATGAATATTTATACCATAAAAATTTAAAACAATAATGAAACATAGTATAAATACAGCAACATATTTAAATACAACTTTTTATATAATCTTTCTGATACTACAACAATGCTTCCTAGCATAAATATACTTGCATAATTTAAGTTCATGGTGCCAACATCACATAATTATTAAAAATAGCCCAAAGAGAAATTTCAAAGCAATTTTTTCAGAATAAAGTGTTTCATTATGAATATAAGACAAAATTAATGAATAAAAAAAAAACTATACTATTTCTGATAAATTTCTTCACTATATCATGCTGCAAATAAAAAAAGCAAAGAAGATAATAAGACTATATGAAATGATGAGCAACATTTTTTTATTAGGTTTCAATAATATTTTGAATATAAAGACGCAAAACGAAATGGATAATAAACTTGGTATAATAGACAGTATTAGATTATTCCTCCTATTAATTTGTTAGTTCATTTTTATTTGCCAATAGAATTTTTATTTGCTAATTTATAGTTGTAAAAAATCAAAAACACACACACAAAATAAATTTAATTTAAAAGTATTTTTGAGTTTAAGAAAAAGATATTATAAATATTCTAAACTTTTCATAAGAAATTTTATGTCTATAATTAGAATCAGATAATAATTTTGTAAATTATTAAAAAAATTTCAGTTGATAATACAAGTTTATGATTACATATAAGTTTGCTTTTATAAAAAAAGAGAGAATGCTTATGAGTCACAATTTTCTTAAAATATATTATAGGCATAAAACTGGACACAATACTCATGAAACTTATTCAACAATTTTATTAATATTATACAACCAAAGAGGGGCATTCTCTGGCAACAATTACACTCAGATAACCCATTTTGTAAATTTAAAACTTTTCTCAGTAACATACGACTAAATACATTTATATTATACATATAGAGAGATATACATTGCATAGCAGTAAAAATAAAATATCATTAATGCATAATCAGAAAAATAAGTAAATTGCAGTGTAGATATAATGTACACAATTGCTATGCAAATTATGAGAAATGTGTTTACATTGTAGAATACATCACGCAAGGTATTAAGTAATAAATTCTCATTATTGGATGGTAGTGAGTTGAAATTGCAATTCATCTCAAGATCTGTCAAGTTTTTCAAAGGTGACAGGGCACATTATATAGGCTGTGGTCCCAATGTCCTTTACGTGAATTTATACCTCTAAGAAAGGCAAGTCTGGTATAGAAAGGTCTTCTTCTTGGTCAATGATTCTAAATTATGAAGACTACCCACCGGGTGCCACCACCTAATTGATATAATCCAACCTTGTACTAGGTAAACGGGAATATGCTGGTACAATAACAACATACTTGTTGTTGTTGCATGAGCTTTGCAATTTCAGATTGTATTATAACTAGAAAAATCGACATGCAAATTGTCTCTCAATCGACCACCAGAAAAAACATTAAATTTTTAAAATACCATGGCTAGAAAGATAAGGCTTCTTCCCATCAGACAGGAGTTTCACATTTAAATTATGATGATCGTACTGAGAAGAGTAGATTGATCAGCACTCTGATACATGTCATGCAATTTTGGGGGAAAAATTGGTTGTAGATAGGAAATGTGACAATTCTCATTGTGGCAGTGGAATTAGAGTTATGTCAGCATGCACAAGCAAATGTATCTGCAAGCTTGCACTAGTGACAACATAGACCACTTCTACTAACATTTTGCGGCAAGTATCAGATACATTTTGAAATATATATCCAGAAGGACCCTTATTTGTCAATTGGCATCTCAGGCCTACAATTATGTCATTTATTAAGAAGGTGGCTATAGTCAAGAGCAATGTAGGTTTTAGAGTAGGATGATGAAATCTTTTCTCATAAATTATTTTTTCACATATATATGATAGCCATAATATTGTTTGGTTTGACAACCTTGTGATAGGCCCAATCCGTACGTAATCGTGGAGAGCCGTTTATGAAACAGTGTATCATTTTTGGGAATGCAATCCATTATGACTAAAATTCGCTATTTATTCACATTATTGGTAGAACAATGCTACAATAATACATGAAGGATATGCTGCAGCATATCATATATATGTGAGTACATATATATAAATACGATAGGGGAAAGACTAATAGTTGAAAATTTTTCTGGAAAAAATGTTTATACCACATGACTCAAATGGTACAAGGTACTTTAAAAATTCAATAACAATTTTATCATTCATAATCAATTGAAAAAATATTTGAATTAGGCGAATATTTAGACAAGATACATTTTAAGTAAGAAAATTTTATTGTTTAATTGAAAAGCAAGTTATCTTTCAAAAAGTTTTTTTTTGGGAAAATATATAGCCAGGGTTACAAAATTATAGAAAATTGAAATAAGTAATTGATTATAATTAAAAGCATAGAAATAATAATGCTTGCATGCACCATACTGGTAGCAAAATGAAATAATTAAATATCCTTACAAATAGTATAATATTCGATAATAAAATAAGATATCACATCTAACATCATGTAACTAACATCTTATAATTACTTATTATTAAAATAATGTCCATTTAAGATTAGCCATACTTTATTAACACAGAAATAAAAAATACAATCTATGCATAATTTTTACACAATTATGCCCAATTGAAATTAATTCAAAACTACTTTTTTAAATTATAATTATAGATAGAAGAAAAGCAGAAAGATTAAGCTAATTGCTTTAACTGTATTTGGCTCAAAATAACAAGACTAGAATGATATTTTATCAATACAATGCAAATTATGACAAAGAACTTTTAGATAAAAATAAAAAAGTAATTAGAGTATTGAAAAGCAAAACAAAGTTTTTCTGCAAGTTAATTTTCGTATTTAGTTAATTTTTTAAATTATTTTTTTAGTAAATTATTTTTACCATTTTCTGAAATCTGAAAATGGTAAAAATTGCTAATAACTAGTAATGGAAGAAAATAATCTAGAACAATTTGAGTAGAAAAATTTATACCTTTCTAGTTTGAAGTTAATTGATAGCAAATTCCTTAATCTATAGCACATATTTTAATTGTAGTAAGCAAATTAAGTTTAATAAAACTAAATTTGTGACAGTTGGAAACATTAAATGGGAAGGATGTAACAGAAAAACATATTAGGATTTTTTAGAATATGATACTTAGCAAAACATCCATGAACTTTACACAAGTTTGTATCTAAATTTGCAATAGTATTAAGAAAAATTATTTTCTTACAAATATAAACTTGTTACAAAGAATCATTAAAGATTAAATGAAATTTAAGACAATTTTAAAAATGTATAAATAATTACATACTTTAACTTCTTTAATCAACAAGTCTACAAGGAATACAGTTTGATAAAAATTCTCCTACAATGACCTTGTTATTTATAAATCATAGATGTACACCATATTAAAGAAAAAGATAGAAATTAAGCAAACTAGCAATAGTAGAAGATAAGTGTATGATGTTACTAGTATAATTAATAATATAAGTGTATGAATTAATAGTTATTGATATAATAAAATAAAGTATGGTTGACATTTTACATTTTGGTGGCATAGACATGTAAAACAATTATACTTTGGTCTTACAAAGAGGAAGGAACTGATGAAATGAGTTTGAATGAGCAAATATAAACATGCAGAACATTTTTTTAATGGCAGAGTAATGGGAATAAGACAAGTATATTAGATAATTAAATCCAACATCGAAACAGTTACATGAGTTACACAACAGCTATTTACTATAACTTGACATTTATGAAGTTACATATGAGAGCATAACGATCTTGTCTTCTATGGAGAATTTTAACTACTAAAAATTCAACAAATGAAGTAGATAGCGAGCTCATTTAAAGTGAATACAATTTATCACATCAGAAAAATACTAAAATGATGTGTTACAACTATGTCTGTCATCATTTAAATTTACAGATTGAAGGCTGCTTTAAATAATTATTGAAGCAGAATATATCAAATGTTCAACAATAATGCCACAATTCTTCAGGAAAATATGTATACCAACGTTTGCTTTGTAAAGAAAGATTAACCACTACTTATAAAATTGCTTTTAGATTAAATGTCTGCTCATTTATTTTTTGTTAACAAATAAAAACTTCACCTAAACTTGTACTCATTTTATAAATGCCTTAATTTTAATGATGATTTTAATGACTTTACTCTTGCATTCTTTTTTAGCATAAATTCATGAATATTTCTTATGATATTAGGTAATAAAATACTGTCTTTAATTTTTTTTTTATTAGCAATATCATTTTCTTAAATTCTTTAACCAATCTAGATAAAGAACGTTCTTAAATATCACATAAACTATACAGGGAAAACTAATAAAATTTATTTAAAATTTGCGTTTTGGAAATCACAAGGTATTCAATGAGAATTTCTACATTGCATAAATAACATTCAAAATAAACAAATTAATAATTAAAATTGATGTAGAATAGTAATCAATAAAATTTAACACATTAGTACTTTTAAAGCTTACTTTAGATTATTACTTTATATTCATAATCACTGAGACATAAAAAAAGTACATGAAAGTGGTTATTAGTCCCACATATGTAAGAAAAATATAGAGAATACATTTAAGCATTGATATGATAGAAAACTATACTAAAGGATTTTAGAGATTCGATGTAAAGATTTAATTTTTATTTTTTTAACGTATATTTCTTATAGAAAAATCTAGAAATACATTCAGAAATCTGAAAATTTCAATTTCTCTAATTATGAATACAAGGTCATTTTTCCAATCGAACGAATATCTGTAATATA
>JAPDSC010066769.1:6894-42133 GCA_026290005.1 Latrodectus geometricus
ATATATATATATATATATATATATATATATATATTGAAATTTTCAATAAATTGATAAAAAGAATTTAAATACTTACTAATGCTACAACAAGATATGAGCAAGAAATTGATAGAGAAACAGATATTTCATAATTACTAACCATTTTTGGCTTTCATGTAAAATTATATAACTGAACTGTATTGTCAGATTAATCTGAAAATATACTGCTTGTGATATATTTATTGTCTATAAACATGAATAAAAAACAATTTATATTGTTTTTTATATATTTCTTTTATATTGTTTTTTATATATTTATATTGTTTTTTATATATTTATATTGTTTTTTATATATTTATATTGTTTTTTTATATATTCTATATATTTCTTAATTATTAAAATATTCTAATTTTGACCAATCTTGAATTCAAAATCCTTTTACATTTTCTTGTAATTTGGTTAGATTCTGTTTATGATGAAAGTTCAACATTTCATTAAAGTTGATTAATAAAGGATTTTTTAATGTTAAATCCTTTTAAAAGTATCTATTTGAACATGGGAAGTAAATTCTATCTATCCACATCTGTGCCATTTCAGTTTCAGACGTTTTATTTTGTTACAAATATTATTTAATGAAAATTATTAAATAGAAGTTTATTTTTATTTTTCAAATAAAATGTTCATCGCAAGAATTAAAATAGATTGATAATTGTAATTTGGGAGAAGAATTAGGTTTTATGCGCATGCAGTTTCGTGTAAAGATAATATCTTTACAAAAATAATAGAATTTACCGCAATTTTCCATTCTTTTGTAAATTATCCTATAACATACAAAAAAGCAAAATAAATTTTGCGAACTTCAATAAAACTAACCTATTATAAATTTTAATTATAGGGATAAAGCTTATAAATTTTAAATAATCTTAAATTTTTTTGAACAGTAAGTTGTTGATTAATCAAGAAATAATATGAATAATTAAATTCTGACCAGAAATTAATGATAATATTTAATGCATGCATATAGTATGTAATTTCTCAGTTCTTTGTCTAATGCCTATTCAAAGTGTTATTTTATGTTAAGGCTTTATGAAAAAATATAGCTATGAAGTAGGAAGTTAATAAACAAGTTTTAGTACTTAAATCAACTGTTGGTAAGTCATTTACAGAATTAAATGTGAAGCATGCAGCTGTATTCCTACATGCGTAAATACTTTATAAGAAAAATTGTGATATTTTGTAATGTGCTGTAGCCACTTAAATAAATACAAGATTTTTCTTTATTTTCTTTTAATTGTATCATTAAAACTAATATTTCTATTTTGAATTATTTTCTTGAAGTATATATGTGTTAGTTCTTGTTACTTTTTCCTCATTTTATGAACTAATTTATTGGTTGAAATTTAATATTCGTGTGATAAAAAACTGATTGGCATAAAAAAACTGATTTAAATTTTTCTTTAGTTTATTATTAACAACAAAATATTGCAAAATTCTTTCATTACTAAACAAAAATTTTATTCTTAATGTGCATTTCATGTAATGTTATGAGGGATTTGAATACTCTGCTGCGGATTATATACAAGAAAATTAGTTTAACCTAAAACTTTGAGTAATAATTGTATATTTCTTTAGTTTTTATATTTGTCATCTTAATTTTGTTTAAGTAATTTGAATTTAAAAGAAATATTTTTATGTCGTTTATGTTTACTATAAATTAATAAACAGAACCATTTAAACAAATTTAAAAACTCTTAAAATATCCATTTTTATATGTAATATTTAAATGAAAAATGTAAAGAATTTTCTGTACTTTTATTGTATTTTATTATTTTTTAAATTGTTTCTATTTTGTTGTAGACTCATTGATAACTTTTCAAATAATCATAAATTTTAACTATAATTTAAATTAAATATTCATTGCCATCATTACTTAAAAATTTAATTGAAAAATTTGTATTCATATAGTTTCATGTACATTTGGTCTAAAATAATAAGATTAATAACCATGCAATATGTGTTTTTATCCTCTCCTAGACAAATTAAATTTGTTTTCTGGAAAACTCCTTAAAACTACTGGAATTTGTTTCTTTTGAACTTGTAGGAATCCTGGATAACTCATTTTCAAAGAGCAATCCAGGCGTCTTTACAAGTATTTAAAATTGAAATTTTTTTTTATTTCATTAATCTGATAAATATCTTGACTTTTACCCTGACTGGTGTTACTGATAAAAGTAGGTGGATTTTTAAGCATGCAGTTTGAATACTAACATCTGGTTGCAGTTCCTTTGAAATCATTCAATTTATTTATTTTTATTATAATTTATTAATTGTATCAATAATACAACTGACTGGTAAGTATTCATACGTTTAATTCAACGTTTTATGGATTTGATATTCATTCCAGACTTAGGTATAGAAATCCATTTTAAAGCTGTTAAGTTATCTCTTATGTTCAAAAGACTATTATAGAATGACAAACCTAACCTAGCCATCCATCATAATACATGAGATACGTTAGTGATCTTGTTGGCAATTGTAGCTCATTGTAATGCTTTATATACCATTCTTGTAAAACATAATTAAACTATTTGCTGTATTTAGGAACAGTTATTGATTATGATGCTAAAAATTCTAGTCTTTTATTTTTAATTTTTTTTTTCTTAGCTGATGATCTTATGAAAGAAGACTATTTAATCAAAACTGTTGAAAGGGAAACCAAGGCGCTTTCCATTCAGTCAACCTATGAAGTATCAGCAGAAATTCCCGAAAAACTTTCCAAATCACCTTCTTCATCGCCCATCAGAATTGGATCTCCAGTCAAAAATCATTTTATACCATCATCCCCAGTAGCATCTGCAGTAACAATTCGCCCACCTCAGTACTCTTCTTCTTTTACTAATGTTCCTGCTGCATTTAACTCTGCAAAACCTGTTTTCATGGGTGATAAAAACTCTCAATCAATCAAAAAGCCTTGTGAGAGAGCAACTGCAATTAGATGGTCAGGATATCCTCCAGAAGCTGTGTCTATTGTCAGGCCAACAACATTCTTGCCAGATCGAGATCCTTACATGCAAAGAACTGCCTTATATCCTGATCACAAAACTAAATCTTCCACACTCACACCTGATTATGTGCCTGAGCAAAGAGATAAGCCTGCTGGCTTAGATGTTGATGACTTTTTACCTGTAAGCTCCTTTTTTTTTATGTCTTGTTGAAACTAATTCACAGATTTTCCCACATTGCCACATTTTTTTAAAATATATATTTCTAACTAAACGTTTAGCACATTACTATCTCTTAAAAATTTGTGCTTTATTACAAAAAAATGTAAATTATTTGTATGTTAGAATTAAAAAAAATCCTAGTTGTGTCCATTCTTTCCTATTTAAAAAATCATCTGCTTTTCAATTCCTATAGAGTGAAATAAAAAGTCTTTCTTAACCCTTTAACGCGTGGTGGTCGCGCCGTGAAACCACCAATTTTCAAATTTTTTTCTTAATTCCTTTTCACGATTTTTCACTTAAATTTTATAGATTTATTATCTTTTACTTTCAATTAACACTAGCAGATGGCAGCACCAAACAATTTCATTTCAGAATCCTTCGATTATGGCGTTATTTAATGTTCATTTTTAACAACACAAATTAACCTACTTTTTAAATATAAATAATGATAAATATCAGAAATTTTTTCTTCCTATATCGTCATGTCTGTCATAAACAATATAAATGCAGCAGTAATTTGAACTAGATACGTAAAAAACTTTCCTTTTTAAAGGAAATTCCTGGTGGTTGCACCGTGCAACCACCGCGCAGCTAGAACACATGACTTATGTGAAGAGCAGTCTATGTAAACATGGCCGGCGCTCACTGGCTGTCAAAGGACAGAGTATTTATTACGTGTGGGAAACATAGTGTTTAGGAATGTGGGAGAGGGGGATTTGAAACATAGGGTCATTTTACTTGTAAACAACATGTGCACTTTATATCCCCAGTGAACACGTGCTTTCGCTATTTCTGTTTCAGAAAGACTTTTCAGCTTCAGATTTTTCTTTGCTTTGAATGTTGCGTTTGCTCTCAGGCTAAAAATTTTTATTTAGTTGTATTTTATGTGTTTTAAATTCAATGTAAATATATATATATATTTTTATCGAGAATAGTATTAACGTAAAAGTTTTATTTAAATTTAAAATAATTAATAGCAATATATTTTAACTGTGTATAAATATTTTTTTCTACTGCTCAAATTGAAAATGCCTCGCAAAGGGCTAGGAGTAGCTGAGGCATTGGCTTTATTTGAAGAACTTCCTTCAAATCCAGAATCAGTGCAAACCACGGCGGTGCGCATTTTGTAACACAAAGGATAAACCTCATAGAACAAGATACATGTGTGAAACTTGCAATGTTGGTTTATGCATGTATCAAAAAGATAAAATATGCTTTGAACAGTTTCACAAGAAATAACTTTTTTCTAATTAACATTTTAAAAAAACTGTACCTGCTAAATGTGCTAAATGAGGATTCTAAATTTAGTATCGACGTGTTTTCATAGCAACAAAATTATATAAATGCTTAATTTTTCATTTTTCCTACTTTTTACATTGTAAAATATTGTAAAAAATGTGATATACTGCATTTTAAATACAAATAATCTAAGAAGTTTGCAATAATCATCATTTATTGAAAGCGTGCACAAAACAAGGTAAGTTTTTTTCTCCTACTAACTCAGTAAGTTTCAAGGTCCTAGACGCGCGGTGGTTGCGCCTTGCGACCACCACCCACAGATGAATGGGGAGATGTAGATTTTTTTAAATTCATATATTATTTGTCTGTGGGATCATAACATTAAATTTTTTGAGTTATTTTGCTTAAAATTTAAAAAAAAAATGTTGCGCGCGTCAAAGGGTTAAGCTTAATTATGTTTAAAAACATGCATTGTTGTGAAACAAGCATTTTACATTATCTATTATATTAGTTTTATTTTTAGTGTTATACCTTATTGATAAAATTAATGATCAAAAGTAAAATGTGGCAATATTGTAGTATAATTTTTTTAAATATTTTAAGAAATTATTTTAAATGAAATGGATTTACATTAATAAAAAAAAGTATTTGTGTTAATTTCCATGAACATGAGTTGAATTTATGAATTTATAAGAGTGGAAATAATAAAATTTTAAATTGTATAGCTCTGAATTATTTTTAGATTAAGAATTTTAAATCATAAGTATTTTAATGATTATACTAAGTTCATCTTAATTTCGTCACTATTCAAAAATATTTTATTGTTCTTCGCTATCCTGTGAAATGATAAATAATAGAATACATAAATTCAAAATTGGCACCCTGTCAATGAACAATATTAATATTTAAATTATTAAACTTAATATCATTAATGATTTATGCATTAATTAGGAAATTCTCTGTAAAATATTTGCTTATGTTTTTTGATTTTTCTTAATTAGGTTTTCCTTTAAAGTAAAAAACTGAAGACTTAAGATTCAAATTCTCAGTAGAAAATTATTGTAGAAACAAACCATGCCTTTATTTTCTTCATTTATTAAATTTATCATTTGGTAGAATATTGATTAATTATTTTAATTTGCATAGTAAATTTTTTTAATTCATAAAAAATAAAAGGAAATGTATTTCAATGTATTAAAGAGCTAACTAAATGCATCTCATCCCTATTCTGTATCTTTGAAAAAGTCTAGGTTTTTTTTTATTGCTAAAGGTATGAAAATTCTGTTTTCCTGTACATGATAGTTGGAATATGCATTTTTAACTTAACGAGAGTTAATTATAGATTAATGATGGGTGACCTTTCATTTTTGTGTTTTCTTTCCTCATTATTATATGGATACATCATTTTTATAACATACCAGTTGATGGCTGACATAAATAATCTGCTTTATGTTAGTTCTAGAAGGACTTATATATATGTCGATGTTACATATTACTTGAGTGGATGCACAGAAAATTTCCCTATACCCAGTGTAAAACATGCACTTGCAGAAATGCAATGCCTGGATACTTTCGTTTCACAAATTCAAACCAAACTGTTGCATTCATCACCAAGCTGTCAACTGAATGGTTCATGCTAGGAGCACAGACCTTCTAAATTTCCTTTAATTCTTAGTTCCCCCCCCCCCAATATTTTTGTTTCTTGAAAACTTTTACTAAAATTAGATTTTCCTTTAAAAATTAAGCTTAAAGTTTACATTGTTTCTATTGCTTACCCAAAATTGTTATAGTTTTCTTGTCAGTGTCATAACAGCTGATAACAAATGGTGCCATATTGACCATGGAAATTATTTAAAAGAGTTTTTCCTTCGGATGAATATGTAACTTCAAAATTCTACTAATTTGGAGAAAGGACTTTCATTTAAAGATTTTTAAAATGCAATACATGGTCTAATATTTTTCATTTTAAAAATTTTTACAGTCAAGACTTAAATTGTGAAGATTTATTTCTAAGAGCTATTTCCATCTACTTTTAATTTTATTTGATTGTGTCTATAATGATTTGAACAGTAAATTTAGATTTATAAAAATTAATAAACGATTATTTAAAGTAAATCTCGATTTTTTTTAAAGATAACTTTTAATAAAAGTATCTTTCTAAAATTTATGGAAAAAACTTGATTGTTGGAAAGATAATTCATTCCCATCCATGCTGTTTCAATTCTGAAATTTTTTTTTTTTTTTTTTTTTTTTAAAATATTGCTTGATAAAAATTGTTAAATAAACAATAAATTTTATTGAATATTCATAATAGGTATTATAATTAACGTGGGATTGTAATTTGGAAACTACACTTAAAAGTGAATTTTGTTTAATAATGAAAAATCCCAAGGTTTCACAACAGTTATCTAATTCTTAACTAAAAAAAACAATATAGATTTCACAGACTCCTTTTTTTATTATTATAATCTTGAAGATTCTAATTACATAATTATTAAAGCAATCAAGTGATGAATAACTCAGAAGCACTATGAATAATGAAACTCTGATCAATAAAATGCCATGTTATTTAATTTGTCATTGAATGTAGAGCACAATTTCTTCGTTCCATCTTGCTGAGATGGCAGTGAATGGATATTGCTCTGATCTACATTTGAATAGTTCATGGGTTTGATTCTCACTTTTGACATTGATTTTGTAGTGATTCAGAATCTACTTCAAACTGAAGTCCCTGTGTAATTAGCCCTCAATTGTAAAAAATACTTTTGGTGTTATAGCTATGTCTAAAGCAAATTTAAGAAGTTAAAAATTAGAATTTGTTAGAAACAAAATTCTTATTGTGTCTAAAATTCCTTTTGATTAATATTTATTATAGCTATATATTTAATATTAAACAAAATGAAAGTTATTTAATTTCTAAACAAACTTTTACTGATTTTATTTATTATATTTTATGTAATAATATGACAGCTGATAAACATTCTAATCTTAAAATTTTATTTCCTAGCAGTTACGTCTCTGTTAAAAAACTGGATTACTTAGTATAACTACAAGCCAGGGTGGTAACTGAATTATTAGCGTTCTGGCCTTTGGCTCAATAGTATGTAGGTTCAAATCCAACCTTGTGATGGATGTTTGTAAGGGTTAAAAATCCATTTTAAACTGTAGATTCTGGTCTAATGCTCTTGTGTGCAAAAAAATTACTGTTGAGTTACAAACAAGCAAAACATAATGTAGAGATAAATTTTTAAAATAGCTTCTTGTTGTGTGATACTAGAATTCAAATAGTCTTCTTTAATGTTGGATTTAAACATTTTGAAATAATAAAATTAGAGATGTGTAAATTAGGGTTATTTACTGTATTTAAAATTTATAAACTAAAATACCAATATTAATTTAAAAACTGACAATGTGCAATTAAAGTATATATGAGTTTAGATTTTACATAGGTTAATTGAGTTGTAAATAAAATCTTGTAATTTAAGAATGGAATATATTATTTGAAAAATGTAACTTTGTTTATTTTTCAAATATTATATTCCATTCTTAAATTACAAGATGTAAATTAAATGTATATTATAAACTGCTGTTTTATCATCCATGCTGTTTTTAATTAATTTTGGTGTTCCTTATCCTTTCCAAGAAGTTTGTATTTAGGGTAGAAATATTATTCGTTTCCAAATTATTTGGGCCTAAAAAATTTGGCTAAATATTACTACATTTTTGAAAAACTATTTTGAAATATTTTCTCTGAACTTAGTTGTATTTCTTTTATAGAAATCTCAACAAAAATGTCTTGGAATTAGCCAGTCAGTGCAGCCTGAAGTTTCTGAAGCAGAAGCAATGAATATTATTTGTAGAGAACATCAAGCTGTGTTAATGGTTTTTGATAATCGATTAAAAAAGTTACAGATAGTTCTTGCTGTCATGAGATCAAAGGGAGCTAAGGTACTAAATTAATTTTCTTTTATAAATTTTTTTCATTATAAAATTTCACTTTCCTTATGTGCTAAAATTAAACTTTGATTAATATTTATAAATGTTTTCTACAATAATTATTTCCCAATTTTATTGTGTAATTTATTTGATTTTGAGTTATATATTTATACTGGAGCATTTATTATCATAATTAATTTTCATTGTATTGACACATTACTGGAAGAGCTATAATATACTTTTTTTGTTGAAGGTCAAAACTAAAGTGTTTTCAACATTCCACTTTAAACTGTAGATCCCAATCTAATTAGCTCTAATTTGTATAAAGTGACTGCTACGAGGAATGTATGAAATTTCGAATTAATTACGATTTTATTTTATTTTTAAGTCATACAGAATTATTAATGATTTAATTACTCTTTATGTTAGCCTAATGAACTTTATGTTGTCTTGATTCATAAAAGATTGCAAAATCATAAACATAGACTATTTTAATGTTAATTTATTTAAATTTGTCTAAAATATATGTATTGTGAATTTCAGTTTGTAATGTATCAGATAATAAATGATTTTTTTATGTGCTGTAGAAATTCTGGAATAATAATGAATATAAACTAATTATGAAATAACACAATTAATTTAAAATTTATATAATTCATTGAAAATATTTCAACATTTGATTGAGGAAAAAAGAATAATGGAATTATTACTGAAACTTACATGGAAAATTTATTATTTAAATTTTGTATATTACTTTCACAACAATCAAAATATTTTTAGATCTTCAATATTTTAATATTTCATATTTTTTTACTTTTTTTAAGAGCATATATTCCCATTTTAGGTTTTTACTTGACTGCCATTTTTAAATGTGAATTAATTCTTTTACATCTTAGATTGCAACAGATACTGCTGTAAGCATGAATGAACCATCTATATTAGTGGATTTTCTGTGTGTTTTGAACCGGAGACAGTAAGTTCAAACTAATCACTTATTTTTAAAATTTTATTACTATTATCTGATTAACTTGCCTTTTGTTATGCTTTTTTTTTTTTTTTTTTTTTTTTTTTTTTTTTTTTTTTTTTTTTTTTATTTAAGAATAATTTATATGTAAGGAAATACTTTGAACAAATGAAATACTTTTCAATAAACTAACTTGTAAAGCTGCTATTTGTAAATTATATTTTAAGTTTCAAAGACTATTCCCTTGATTAGAATCCAGGAGGGGAAAATGAAAGACATAGTTACCACAGAATATGTATTAAAAACTAAGAAATGTCTAAAATAGGTAAGCATATATGTATAACCAGATAGAAGAGAAATCTAGGCTGCTATTAATAAAAAATTAAGTTAAAGCTATGACATGACAACCCAAGTGTGTGCAAAGGCCTACAGTACCCATATCTGTTTTCCTGACTGAAGTCCCTGGGGTGTGAAGCATATGTCCTTTTTAGGTGGTCAGCCTGGCGAGAAATTCACGGTGTTTAGTTCCCAAGCATACTTAATACTCAGTTGTTCAATCCACTGAAGGGATGGAAAGCTGAGTTAGCCTTGCTCAGCTGGAGGATCGAATTTCAGGTCTGTACTATGGGAGTACTACCACTATGCCACCAGACTTTCCTGCTATTAATATGATATAATAAAAAAAATTAGAATATAAGAAAATTGTATTATATATATTTTGCATTGTCTTATGCAAAAGCAGAAAAATACTATGTTTGATATAAATTAATGCTTTAAGATTTCATAAGAGACAATCTGATGTAGTTTGACATCATCACTGGTAATAAAATATGGTTAAATGATTGTAATCCAGAAAAAAAAGACTTAATTAAGTTTTTGGATTATCCTAAGAGTCATGTAAGCATAAAATTTGAATTTAAGCAAAATATCAATTAGTTATTCTATGTGATAGAAAGAATATGCTTTTTAGAATTTTTTAAAATCATTTGATAAAGTTTAGAAAATGTGATTATACATTACTGTGGTACACAATTTTAGACTTATTCACATGCAAAGATCTTAAAACTAGAGTTTTTACACAAAAAAAACAATTAAATTATTTAGCCATTCTCATTATCACCTGATCTAAGTTTATGTGTCTTCTATTTATTCATAAAAATAAAAGCCACAAAATTACTGAAAGGATTTATATTCTGTATTTGATGATGGTTTATTTCTGTTGCAAATTCATTTCAATGACATTCAGAAAGAAAATTAAAGATGAATGAAATTTCACCAATAAATGTTTTTAATTAATACATATTAATAGTGTTTCTAAATACTTCTAAAGTTACTCTTGTACTTTAATATATCCTCAAGAAAATTTCATCTTTACGAATTTCTTTTATAATTAAAATTTAAAATGCTAGTGATATTTTTAAAGAAAGTATTCTTATATGAGAATAAGCTCCAGAATAGTGAACTAATTTGGACCTTATTCTTTTCTTTCTTTAGATTAGCCGCTTCCCCCCCCCATTTATAAATATTGCTTTTTCATAATTGTATACATTTTATTAATTATACTGTATACAATTATGAAAAGTAATATTAGTTAATATGTATTACACTTTCTATTTATATTAATTCCGTAAAAAGTGCTTAAAAAGGGATTTCAAATGTATTAAAAAGATTTAAACAATTTCTTACTGTTTTATTGAACCTTAATTTCTGAATTTTAATAAGTATTAGTATTTTTAGTATTATATATTTCAATTAAAAAAATTTGTTTTAATTCCCTTTAAAAATTGGAATAAAATTAACGCTCCAGAGCAAACTATTTTCATTACAAAATTTTTTGTCCGTCACAGTACATTTGACTAGTGAAAAGTTTTTTAATATTACATTTAATTTTAGCCTGTTAAAATTATTTTTAAAACAATGGAACTTAAACTCTTTTCTGATAAAATATGAAAAATAAAATTAAATCTTCTTCCTTTTGTTATTGGTTAAAAAATTAACTGTTTGTTATTTTTTGAAGAATAACTTTTGAAATTTAAAAGAATATCAATTTATATTGTAAAAAGTGTTTCATCTTTCTTTATTTTTAATTACATAAACTGGAATATTTAGTATCTAATTGTAAGTTAATTAAATTAATAGAGTAAAATTAAAGCAGAATTAATAATGGAGACAATAATAAATACTTTTTAGTCGTGTAATCAAAAAATCAAAACTTTATTCAAACTTTTATATGTACAAGTATGTGTAATTCTTTTAAATTTTACAATTAATTAAACAAGACTTTTACAAATTCTTTATTTGCTACGAATTATGCATCTAATTACCTTATGATATTGAAAATGAATCATAAGTAATTTTAATATCCTACTAATAATAAATAATTTCCTTATTAATGTTTTCAAAACTAAATAACCAAAAATTTGTAGTTAATTTTTATATTTTATAAAAAGTATTAGGCAGTTTTTAAGTAATAATTGAATATTAATAAAGTATTAATAAAAAATAAAATAAGTTGAAGATTTGGTTTTCAACTTATTCAAGCTTTTTAGAGAGATTTAGAAAGTTATTTCAAATCTACCTAGTTGTCCAAGGGTTATCATGTGAAATAACAAGTTCGCAGAAAAATCTAAAATATTTAATTTCATATGTACAAATAAGTTTCTTTTTAAGATTTTACTGTGCTTATTACTTATATTACCTATTCCTTACCAATTATTCAAATTATTATTACCTGTTAATATTTCTCTTTTAATATACTTTGAAAAAATTAATATGCTAAATATTATTTTTGAAAAAGAAAGAAATGTATAATAAAAAGTCATATATTAAAATATATTTTTTTAAATGGATGAAAATATTTGAAAGTTACTTCTATTTTCAATAAAAATTTTAAATTATTTATATTCCTTATACTACTGCTAATTACTATGTAACATTCCCCTTTCTTCTCTGGAAAATTGGTATCAATGGAACCTAATTATAGAATTTATGAGGTTAAATACTTCGCTTTAAAAAACTCTTTTATTAATAAAATGCTGTCATTTAGCAATTCACTATTATTAAATTTAACAATTTCACATGAGAAAAAATAATTAAATTAATTTTTTTCCCAATATTTACTGTTAATATTTTCTGCAATGAAGATCACGTTTTGGCAGATGAGTATTTAAAGTATGTTGCTGTTGGAAAACAAAACTTTTAAAAGTTTTGTACATTTTTATTTTTGTATTTTTAGTTGTGGGCTAGCATGGAAAAATTCTTATTTTGTAAGTGCTGTTATTTATTAAGCATGTCTTTTACAGGGATTTATGGAATTTGGATTTGTGCCAATCTTTGCTGCCTTCTATTCAAGACCTTGTACAAAGCAAATATGAAACGTAATTCCTTTTTTTATAAGTGTATATAAATTTACTGAATTTTTTATCTTTTTACTAAAATTTAAAATATGTAATATGAAAACAGTCATGACATATGTAAAAAAAAATTTTTTTGAAGATTTTAAATGTTGAATTATAAATTTAAACTTCATTGCATTCCTAATGCATCTTGTTATCTAAGTGTTTGGTATTTTAGATTTTAAAAAAAATTTATGAAATCCTTTAAATATTTACTTATTTTAAAGTTAAATTTTAATATTCAGTTTTCGATTTATGAAAGTCGTGTTAAAAAACTGAGTAACACATTGAAATTTACCTTCGTTACTTTTTTTAATTACATCCTCTTGGACATAAGCGAACTTACAATCCAATACAATCTGGAGACATATAGAATTATTTTGTTTCTTCTTCTATTGACACAACAGCCCCTGATGCGACAATATTTTCTGAAGTACTTTCTTCTATTCTGATTTATTTTTTGGAATTGATCTCCAATTAGTTATTCTTAGTATTTTAAAATTTTCCTCTCTGATTATTTTGAGTGACCATTTACTTCCATTCCAGAGCATGTCTAGTTTGCACTTCATATTGAATCATGACTCATCAATAACCAGATTTACTCCAATACTTTCAATCCAATTTTGATGTTCAACAGCCCAAATTCTTCAATACACATGATATATTGTGAGCAATGGAATGCATATCATCTTGAGTACATAGAGACCACTCCAAGGAAACCTGTTCAGATTGTTTGGCAAATTAAATAATTCATGACTTTGTGGCAATATTTATCTTTTGGATGATAGAAAATTTCAAATATTATTTGCTTTGTTTACATAATAAAATTTAAGTTTAAGTAGATCATTTAAATTTGCTATTTAGAAAGTGCTATTTTATGAGATAAAATAAGTATTTGATATTGATTGAGTTGTCTTTAGATGCTTTTTTTTTATTTTAAAATATTCTTATCATACTTTAAATTGAAGAGAGAAGGATTTTTTCTTATTCTGAGCTTAAATTAAAACACTGTTATAAAATCTCAAACTCCAAATATTTCCAAAAATATGTTTTTGTAACCTTAATGTAAAAATATTAATCATTTTTATGAATATAAATCTATTTTAACTTTAATTAAAAGCTTTGTAAAAAAATTTCTTTAAAAATGTGACATCTTCAAGAATCTAAATAATATTCAAGTAAAGGTGTTGAGAAATAATTGAAAATAAATCATTAATAAAAGACATTTTTTGTTTTTAACGTCTCTTACGAAGTAAATGCAGCTGTTGCTTTAATCTTAAAATAAATTAATTACTCTTTAAGATAAAATTTTATATAATTAGGCAATATTAAATTACTGTTTGTTCTAACTTTCTTAAAATGGCAATTCAGGAATATCTATCAGAACCTTCGTTAAAAATAAATGCTTTGCAAAAGTAATTTGATTTGGTATCGATACTAAGTTTAATTATTACAGATATATGTCAGCTGGTTGCTCTGCAGTGAAACTCATTCTTCAAAAGTTTGGCGATGTTATCAAAACAAATATTGAAGCTCCTCCTCGAATTGGTGTTGATCTTTGTGGTGAAGAAAGGTAAATTTTATGAAACAATTAGTATTTTATTTATTAAGTGAAATATAACCTTGCTTTTTGCTTAACATTTTATCCTTTAACACTGTTGGACATTGTAAGAATGATCTCTGTAGCACTATGTAAGAATGACCTTTTTTAAAAATTGCATAAAATGAAGTTGGAATAGGCAAATAATTTGCATTTCAGTGAATTTGGACAACGCAAGAGAGACATGACATCTGAAACACTTCATAAAAGAAAAATTGTATAGTAAAATTCTCATTCAGAAATCATTTTCTATGGTTGACTTTTTTTCAGAATATTTCTGTTATGCTTTGAATAGTAATAAGAAAAAATACTTTCTAATACTGTCAGGATTTGTTGGAAGTAGCATCATTACTTATCAAGATAGATTATCAATTTATATTATTGTGAGCAAAATCTGAGCAGTGTCATGTGAATATGGATTCAATTGTTTGCTGTTAGTAATACTACATGCTAGATCTCACCATTCTTCATGTGCAAAAAATGTCCATTAAATGACAAACAAAAACATACCCTCTCATCCACCTAAAAGGATATGCATTTGAGCTTATCTATGAAAAAATTAGACAATCACATCATAGACCAAAGTAAGGACCTAGCTTGTTTGTAACACATCCAACATTCATTCGATACTACAGTGGCATTTGATACAGTGTGGACTCCTAGCATAGCAGCCTGCAGTATAAATATTGAAGGTTACTCAAGTATTCCCAATGATAAATTTGAATTCAGAAGTGGCACAATATCAACTTTTCAGAGGATATCCAGTTCTACATGCAGCATTCAGTTGACTGTATTCCTGTCTAGAGGCTCTTTGAACACTTGTTTCTATATTACATTCAGTATCATAAGAGGCCTGTACTTCATGTGATGGTATGGTCAGCCATTTGGTATGTAGTACACATATTTCTAGCTCATATTGATGGTAATTTGAATAGCACTCCTCATCTATCTAATGGCTTAAATGTAGTGGTTTTGTCTTATCTTTAAGGCTCTCAAAGTAATCTTGCCTTATCTTGTTGAAGACACGTTCTTTTAACAAGATAATGACAGATCACTCGTTACATATCATGTTCTGACCTTCCTCAACGCAAATGGTATTCAATTATTGACTATGCTGTCTCCAGACCTCACACCATTGAAAAACATCTGGTCAAGGGTTACTGAAAAATTGGTTTACCACCCTTTTCCAATTACTAGAGTTGATAAAGCATTGCACAGACTTTAAACACCATGAAATGAGTTGGTCTTTTTGTCATCCAGTTCAGTTCAACTATATGCCTAACTAAGTAAAGACTATTTTAACTGCCTTGTGTGGCAACTGTGTCTACTAACTTACTATTTTACTCTGCCATTTCTTAAACTGCTCTTTTATTTCCATGGTATGTTTCAATTAATCTTTTTATTTTCATGCTATACTATTTTATTTATTTTTTTAACTCTCTTTCCTTCATCACGTTGCAGTTTTAATGACCAGCAGTCTGTTATGCAATTTATCTTTCACGTTATTTATTGTAATTCTAAATTTAAAAAAATATATGATATGTTTGTGTGTGTGCAATGCTATAATATAATGTTGAACATCACTCAACAAAGAGGGGCTTTGTAAAATAACAATATTTGGAATCACATGATTAAAATTATGGTAATTTTAAAAGTTTTAGTTTTATAAAATTTAGTTTTATAAAAAAAAAATTGGTATAGAGAATTTAACAGCATTAAATATATGATCATTATGTATAGTTAACTATTTCCAGGGTCATTAAATCCTCTGGTAAATTCTTGTGCTTTTAACTAGCAATATTATTTCATTATGGATACATATAAATTAGAAAATGTTAGAAGTATTCTGTGTTACTAGTTCGCAAATTTCATTTAAATTTTTCTACATACTTTTATAAAATGTTAATTTTAATGAGAGTTTAAAAATAATGAAGTTGATTGCTTAGCTACTTGATGTCTAGAATTTTCATAAGAAAATATTTAAATGTAATTCACACACTAAGTGATAACACTTTTGTTTTTAAGGCTTAAAGTGATTAATAAACTATGCAAATGCATTTCATTGAAATGTAATATTATGTATTTTTGCTTATAGGGTTACTAAATGTAAATATTGCTATGAGCAGTTACTGGGGATTCAATCCTTCATATTGAAGAGACAGACAATGCAAGGCAAACTAGGACAGTCATTCAGAGAGTTGTTAGCTATGTTATGCTCAGAATTCAACAGAATATAGTTTTGAATTGAATTTCAGTTATGTTAAAAACTATTTTTTTTTCTTTTGTGTATGTGTGATAATTGTGGCCTTCCATAACTTTGTTAAACTTATTGTGTTGAAATATTTTGTGCCATTTCTGTTTTAGTGCAGCACTGACCAAGAAAAAGAATTTTAATATTCATCTTGTATATATCTAACTCATACATAAACTAGCACATGATTCTAAAAAAATAAAATGTTTGGTATTGTCATAATTTTTTTGTATTAATGTCTCATTCTTAATAAGTGTTCCTTAACAAACTGAGAAACATTTTTAAATGTATGCTTACTGTAAAAGTGATAATTTTATATACTTGAGACAGGAGAGATATCCTAAGTTATTCTTCAAAAATGTTTAAACTTCTATGCAAATTTTTCCTTTTAACTTAAACAATTTGTTTTCATCTAGAAATGGGATCTTTGTTATAGTAAGTGATTTTAAGCAAAAAAAAACCTTTTTTCCATATTTTCAATGATAATAGATTTTTACATTCAAATAAATTCAAGAACATTGCAAAATTGTTATTTTATTTAGTAAGAACAATATCTGTTATATGTTAATTTTGTCGTTTAAATGTGTTTTTATATGTTATGCAAATTCCTGTGATGCTTTCAAAATAACTTGTCATTTGAATAGTGTTATAAGAAATTTGTTTATTTGAAATGCATCTGAAAAAAATTGTGGAATAACTTTAGGCTTTGAAAGGAAAAAACTTTCATATATTTTAGTATGTTGCTATCAAATGTAATTATGTTTTAGAAAAATGATATTGTTTTCTTAAAATGTGAAAAAGAATTATGACTGATTTTTCTAAAGACTGGGTAGCTATGAGGTAAATAGAATATTTAGCAGCTTATAATTAATGAAATTATAATCATCAAGTTTTCAATTCTATCCCATATGCTTAGAATGTATGTTTTTACAATTTTTAGAAGTTATGAATATTTATTTTGATTTAAATTTATTCTAGTACTTAATTTTTGCCTTCAAAATAGTAATAACCAAAAAAATAAATATTTTGATTCAGTACAATACAATCTTAAATTATTTTGTTTTGATATCCAACAGGCTGTGTTTTCCTTAACTCATTAATCTGCTAGTCATTTTGCTCATTTAACATTTTCTATGTATTAACTTAGTGCAAAATATATTAAACATTATTCGTATTATTATGTTTTGCCCTCTTGTTCTTTTTTTCTTGAGCATTAAATTTGATTGATCTTTTATGTATTAGTCATGTTTAATTCTAAATTGTATGTCTTTGCATATGTATGAATGATTGTTTTTAAATTCCATGCAATCTCTTAACTGTGATATTTGGGTGCATAAGCTAGGTGTATGGTATAATAAAATTGTACTTTTTTATCCACAAAATTATTTCTAGTGAGTGCTTTTGTATTTAAAGCGTATCTATTAATTTTTCCCTTTTTGCCAAAATTTGTTATTTATTTTTTCACATTTGATATTTCAATTAAAGAATCTTTGTGCCATTTTCATTTTATGTTAATCAAAATGAAATGAAAATACAGTGTTTCTCTATATGTGTTTGATTTAGTAATATTATAAATTAAATTTTTCATTTTAAAAAATAATTTTTCATTGTTTTAGATTCTGATTTTCATTTATTAATAAAGATTTTTTTGTAATATTTGTTTTAACATGTGTTTGCTTTAGAAGAAATTAGAAAAATTTATTTAAAAAATATATTCTCAAACCGATCAAAAATTTATGTATATAGCATTAGTGTTACTGATTTTTAATATTAATATTTACATATGTTTATGAAATATATAAATATTCTTTAAAAAATTATGAGAATTCTTGTTCTTATTACTATACTTATTTTTAATGAAAATTAATATTTTATGAATTATGTAATTGGAAAAAAAAATATGGTTGATTTAATTTTGAAAATTCTTTTTAGTTAATATAACTTTATTCGTGTATATTTATTATATTAATCCCATTTTTATAATCATACCAAATTTTCATGAGAAAAATTTAATTTGTGTTAGATATAATTTTTGCATACTTTACTTTTTGTTTAAACTATAACATCCACTTATTTAGTAAACAGATGTAAGAAATTATTTTGCTGTACAGTTTACTCTTTTTTACATGAAATTGAATTTTTTATTTATTTTTGTATTGTAAATCATGTGGTATGCCTTGTAATTTTGCTTCATGTTATTTCAGTATTGTCTGCTTTATGTTTCTAACAATCATTTTGTACAGTTTTAAGTTTTCGTGGTGCTCTCTAATTGCTGTGATAGCAATCATCAAATGCCATCCATAGTGTTGTTTTAACTCACTACTGTATATTTAAACTTATTTGCAGCATCACGAATCTAGTAAAAATGATCATTTTACAAGTGAAATAAATATCTTTCATTTAGACTTATATTTTCATTATTTCTTTAACAAAGAAAAATATTATATATGAAAAATTTTAAGTTTTAAATATAAATTAATATTTCTCAAAAATTTATTAGATTGTCAACGCATAGTTTTAATTTGAAGAATATGAAAGTTTATAATATATATGAATAAATGAAAGTATTACAAAGTATTTGGGTGCCACTTTTTCTATCTTGAGGACAGATTTCCATTCTTTGAATTTAAGATTTCAATTCAAAAATTACATTTAACAGAAATTTTTAATTGAGTCAATAATTTCTTTTCAATTAATGTGTTTAAATAATTCGGTGAATGGAACCATTTATAAAGGCTAGTTTTGTCTGAAATTTAACTGGGTTTCAGAATGAAATTTATTATTCTCATTCCACAATTTGGGTATTACTAGTTGTGATGTCAACCTTAGAAATCTGAAAATTTGTATGCAGTCAAGTCTAATTACAATTTTCATCGAGTTTTTTTAGTTAAAACATTCTCATTTTTGCAAATCTTATAAATATTGAGCTTGAAGAATTAAGCTAGTTATAAACTAACTTTGATTTAACTAAAGGTGGGAGAGAAAAAAACTTGCACAACATGTATGACTTGTTGTGTAGCCAAAAAAAAAAAAAAAAAAAAAAAAAAAAAAACATAAGGAAGTCTTTAGTGTGTAAATTGAATATTTTTTTCATTAAATATTGATGAAATAACACATAAAATGGGAATAAAATCATTAATATTGTTAAAGCTTTTAATGAGAATACATTGATTTCTCCATATTTAGTTTCTAAAAGAGAAAACTTATCAACTATGAAACAATATGTGAATGAAAAAAAAAATTAAATAATTAATATGTTAATTTGATATTTACTCAAGTTTTTATTAGAAAGCTTTTCTGTGAAAAAATATTTTCTTTTGATAAAATAGAGTAACCAGAAAAGTTGTCCCAGTGTGTCATAAAAATTCGTGGTGCATTATTGGCATGTCTAAATGGACACTAAAGTTTGCCCCCAAAAATGGCTATTTTGGTTTTGATACCTTCAGCATCTTGAAATTATCTGCGTAGCGTGTGGTTGATTTACAGTGCACTGAATAAGGGATAATCTCTTGAAGAAGAGAGAAATTCAGACGTTCCCATTTTAAGGAAGCTATCGCATTCAGGGTTACATTTGCTGTGTGTGAACTTGTGTTGAACTGAACCTTTTTCCTGTTCATCAATGCTGACTGTTCCTTATACGGGATTCCGGCACACATTCTAGGTGTTGCATAAGAGTAATGGTCTGGCTAGGTGTAAGGAATCTATGGTGGACAATCTCCACCATACACACAATAACTTCAGGAAACGAGAGTAGCCTTGCAGACTTGAAAATCGAATCTGTCTGACTACCAATGATGTGAACTCTTGTGGCTGATATACTAAATCAAATTTCCCCCCTCTCTAGCTGTTTCTAGATTATCTTTTTGGTCTGTAGATAATCTAGAAACAGCTTGTTTCTCTGTTGGGTAAAGAGTGAACAGGACAAATGGATTTATTGTGTTCACAGTAGACTCGTGAAGTAGCCATTTGTTTAACTTCTACACCTTTTCCAGATTATGTAAGTGAACATGAATATTTTCATCAGATACTTGGAACTTAATTGCAATTTCCTTACAAGTTGACGAAGCATACTTTGCAATAGCTTTTTCCAAATCATTGCCGTTTAAGAGTGTTTACGCACCAATCATGGTATATCTTCGAGCGAATTTTCACCATAATGTAATTTGCGATACCACTGTTTTTACAGTGCATTTCTTTACTGTATCGTTTCTGTCAATCATATTTTTGGAATGCTTCAGCTAAGTTTGTACTTGTAAAACAAACATGTCGGATAACGTGATGTTACTAAACTGATATCTACAAAATTTCCTTATGAGCAAATCACTTGTCTGAAAATGCCGAAGTTAGCTTTATGCTAATTCATGCGTGCTTATAGTGACATTTGCAGTTTGCCTTATCTAAAAGCGTCAGAACTTTTCAGTTACCTAATAGATGAGAATATAATTCATAAACTGTACAGTTCTTGAAATCTTTGGCTTTTGAAATTCTCTTTCCAGCTTTTCCATTATTTTCAAAATTCTGTAAGTAGTTTGGGGGTAGATTTATATATGTTGGTACATCTGTTTGACAAATGTTAACAAAAAGTATCTGGGAAAAAGGACTATACTTATTTATAAAATTATTATATGAAACTACGAACAGCTTATCAGGAAGCAGCAAACTTGGTGAAATATTTACTTTGTGTATAATATTTAATTAATTCTGTGCATTGGAAACGAATACACAAGCTTATCAGCATTTATGTATTCAGTTCAAAGTTTACTTTCTGTAATCTCTGAAGAATCAAGCTATTTATGTGAAGAAAAAAAATCAGAAATTTAACAAACATGAAATGGCAAATGTTAATTTATGCAATGGGAATTAAACATCCTGAATTAAATTGGTTGTATCGTAATTTTAAAATAATTTAAGTTGCTCGAAAATGAAATTTTCTAATTTGTTTCGTAAACCTTTTTACTCGGCCTGGGGGAAATTAAAGGAAATATTCAGCTTTAACTGGCAGTTTCCAGTTTCATTGATTTCGCGGTTCTTTTGGCGGGGTTGGTCACGTGTTTCTCTATGGTATAGTATATGACGGCTTGTGGATAAGTAATGTACAAAGGAGGATAGTTGCGTTGAAAAAAAGTAAAATAATGGCGATGATGCCGTAAGAAAAAGAGACCAGATACCAGCGTACGGAATTTGAAATAAGGTATCACTTTGTGTTGTCCCTTGTTTCAAAAACTATCATACAAAGACTAATATATAACTTTTTTTTCATTTGCCTGAGATAACTCGGGGTAGTAAACTAATATTAAAACTACATGCTTTTACACCTGTAAAAAATTAAAAATTCAACTTAAAACCTACACATATTTTGTTTTCTTGTATTTAATAATAAAATTTTAAAAATGTGATAATTTTTTGCAATTTTTTTTCAAAAAAATTTGCAAGGGAAGCGTTAAAAAAATTTTGTATAATTTCTCAAAGATTTTTTATTAAAGTCTGAAAAAGATACTAAACCGTCTATAAATCAGAATAATAATAAAATGTGAATATTGGCCATATAATTTCAATCAAATAAAGTGAACGTGATCTAGTATATATCAATTTAAATAACGTTTTATCGTTTTGATTTTAATTTTTCAATAGTAGTATATCCTATACACACCAGTATTTGGCAGCTGAGGGGTTAGCTCTCTGGCTTTCAGTTCAACTGTTTGTATGATTCCTACCTCGGGTATTTTATGGTTAAGTTTTGGCTCCAATGATTAAATTTGTTATAGTGTCTCAAGGTGACCTTTTTACAACAAATCAAATTAGTATTTATGGCGCTGATAGTAATTTGTTCATCTCATCAGCTGAGTGGTTAAAGTTAGGATATTAATATTTCTATATCTCAATTTAAATATTATAGACTGTCTTGATTACAATAAATGCGCGCTCTCTAGTTATCAAACCGTGCATGTTGGGGTCACACGTGTTTTTGCCTTATTGGATGGTAAATGTGTAATTGTCATAAAAAGATTGCTTTTTTTTTTCTGTGTTTAATTTTGTACTTAAAAGTTAACAGGTAAAATTATTTTCTGAATATACCATGGAAGACGATTTAAAACAATAATACTAACCCCCAGCCATAAAAAAACTGCTTCAGAGAAGAATTTAGAAGAAATGCTTTTGAAAAAGTTAAGTCATTTGATAGGAAAATTGAATAAAAGCATGAATTGCGAATGTTATTATTGTGGCTTATCCTCCAGCTGTCTGACGAAGTTAGATAAAAACCCATCAGACCACTGACCCTAAGGACAGCAAGAAGGGGAGACAAATATATGTCCCAATACAAAATCCCAAACAGTCCAGGAGGTGCTTAGCTATTATAAGAGGAGATTAGATTAGCAGAAGCTTGATATTTTGAACATACTGCAAAGTTCTCTTTGCCCTCGAAAGAAAAGAGACTTGGTATGACCACTTGCCAGTCTGGAAATTGTCGTTCGAGAGACTCTCACAATTGAGAGCAAACGAAAAGCCAGTCTTTTTGCCCGCATACCAGAAATGGCTCGGAGCAACCCGCCACTTCGAAAATTCAGCGTTGATAATGGATGTTTTAAAAAGGCGAGGGTTGAAGAGGAAAAACTGAAGTACCTGCAACCCTCTTTGGCCAAGCTATCTGCTCTTTCGTTGCCGTGTATGTCAACGTACGATGGGATCCGCTGAAACGAATAACGAAGGGCGCAGCAATAAATTTGAGAAGGATTGAAATATTTTCCAAATTTATTACAGTCTCCAATTGTGGAGGTGTTGAAAGGAAGAGCGATTGTTCAAAAGGATCCCGAGTTCCTTAATGTCACTTTCATGGAGAATAGCTTCAAGGTCATGATGAATTGCAATTAATTCACTTTTGAAGACAGGTGAGAAATCTGGATTGCGGATGAAGTTAAAAAAGTTATGCTCCAGTTTCTCAGTGTAAATGCCACTTCTAATGTGATCATCTAGTCTATTACCGTCCGTTTGCTATTCTTATGCCATTCATTATGGATCTCATTTATGGCCTCCAAGCCCAACTCCTTACGATAAGCTGGGATCAAGAGTTTTTTGGTGATCGGCATATAAAGGTGGAAATGTACTCTGGGAAGTCTCTCTGATGGACTCAGACAAGATCTTAAGGAGTGAGGCTCAACATCCTCAAAAAATAAATCCAAAAATTTAGCACAACTAAAAGTACTGCTTTTGAAAGCTTGCTTGTTGGTAGACTTACTTATTGAACATATTAACAAAAGATACTAAAAAGAATATTGAAACAATTTGTAATAATCTCTCAAATGAATGAATTTCTTTAACCTTATCTTTGTAGTTTTTGTGTGTGACGTGGTTTATATTTCCTCTTTAATATGATTATGACAGATTGCAAATCTGTAATCGAGAAATTGAAATCTTATAAACAAATAATCTATCTTACGTGGACTGTTTTTATACATTGATTAAAATATTTTTAATTTTTTTTTATCAATAAATATAGATGTAGCTGGATAATTTATTTTTTTAATACAATTTCCTGCTGATAGGATTCAATGTATTTTTCAAATTCATTTATATAAATAAAATATTAGCTTACGCTTATGAGAATGAGCAATTGACAATACTCGTAAATTTATAAAGTCCTTATTATCAAAAACACCCTCTTATGTAGACTCATATAAGTAACGAACTTAAAGTATTCGATTGAATATTCTACTTCTCAAGAGACGAATTTTTCAAAAATTAGGGCAAGACAAAGTATCTGTAAAAAATTATCGAAGCTGTTTTTGAAAACTGACTGACGATTCCGAAAAAAATAAAAACTAGATTTTCTCTCATCATACATTTTTGAATATAACATATTATATTTGCACATATTACATTTTTGAATAAATAAAAAATAAAAGAGTCAAAAAAGATATTGTGAAAATATGATATTAATTAGGATTTTATGAAATTTACATATTAAAATTTTTGTTAAATAATAAGCCACCGTGATTGATATGAAATATATATATATATATATATATATATATATATATATATATATATATTAAGTAAGTTACATTGAATGGATAAAGATAAAACAATAAAGAAACAATACAGTTTACAATCAAAAAGACAAATTCAAGAAAAATAAAATTTAATAGTGGAAAGGGAGGGAGATGGTCAGCTATGCAAAATAGACAACTTTTGCTTTGCCTATTTATTTATTGTATGGCTCATTTTTCAATGTATTACTTTTTCCATTTATTTCAAATGTTGATATTGTAGTATTTCCTTCCTTTAGAGCCACTCTTCGGGGGAATAACACGAATATCTTTAGACCTTTGTCTTTCGTGTTTGTCAGAATAGGGTGTCTATTTTGCATAGCTGACTATCTCCCTCCTGATGAAGACGTGGTCCCTATGCTCTTTCCTTAATTATATTTTATTGTTTTTCTTGAATTTGTATTTTTGATTGTAAATTGTATTGTTTCTTTATTGTTTTATCTTTATCCATTCAATGTAACTTACTTAATTTATTTCGGCAATACTTACAATAGCTGCTTTTGCGCTGGTATAATTGCCTATTTTACTTAATTATTTAATATTGTATTTGCCTTTTCTATACTTGTATTTATTTCTTTATATTATATATATATATATATATATATATATATATATATATATATATATTTGAGGGGATCGAAAGCCCCCACTAGAGGGCCATACACATCAAGTTTGCCGCCTGACATGAAGAACGATGAGGAGAGACTCGAGATGAAGATTTGTAAACTGATTTTTGAACAATCATCAACTTTTAATTAGTGTTTTCTTGTTATTTCAAAATCATTATGAAATAATTTAAACTTCATCTGCAATTTATTTCTAATAATGATGAAATTGAACCCATATATATATATACATATATATATATATATATATATATTCTAGAGACATGAAATCCTCTCTTGAATAAATCTTAAAATGCATATAGGTCTATTAAATCCTATCAGGAACGCTTGGAGTGATATTTCGATGCGTAATATTTGTGCAAATAACAACCAATAATCAAATGAAAGAAATATTTGTAGATGCGGAGTTTAAAATTATGAAATTCCATTACGTACAATGTAGTGGTTAACTTTTAGCCAGTAAATCAAAAATTCCCGCGAAATAATTTAAATCTAGTTTTAGATTTGCAAAAATTAAAAATCCCCTAATATTTAAACCATAAAAATTAACATACGAATATTTATTCACGCTTCTTTTATTATTGTTATTACTCCTACTTGTTAGGTAATTAAAAATATAACCATCTAATAATTTTTCATCTTATATTGTAATCATGTTGAATAAAAAGAAACAATAAATAAATATAGTCAAATTTTCATATGTAATTTTAATGTGACTAAACAACCGAAGAGGGCTAATGTAAAAAATTCCGTTAAATATAGATATTACAAATACAGAAAAATATACCAAGTAAAGGTTAAAGATGATTATAAAGCCTAAAATTATGAAACATAAAATTAAATCCTGAAGAAATTTCAAAAATTTATATAATATTAAATGAGATACAGTTTTGTAAGTATTATAATTAATTCCTCTCAAAAAAATATGCAATTGTTGAAGTATAGGAATTTTTATATGACAATATTTGTTTGTCATATAAAAATTTCTATACTTCAATTAAACAATCAAAACAAATTTTAGTATTACCAATAAATTTATGTGTATTTAGTAGAATAAGAAAATTTGATAAGATTATTTCTATTAAATAATTTTATAGAAGCGAATGGATAATTATTCCGACTATCATTAAATTAAGTGCAAGTCCTCGTGGTACAAAATGCAACAATGCAGAGGTGCCACATATCTGACAAGCTCAAGAAGAAGTGCAAGTCCTTCTAAAATTATGTCCTTTGTAATATGTGATAAATGACTCGTGAAAAATTAACTAAATATTACATATAAAAAGCCAATGTTATTTAAGGGGGGGACAGTGTTTTAAATATATCAAGGCAAAGAAAGATGGAAATATCATAATGTAACCAAATTAGTACGGTAATATTTGAAATGTAAACGAATTTTAAATTTTTGAGCTAGAAATTGGGAGATATAAATATGTTATACGTAGATATAAGAATTTTTCGAAATAGGTTTCTAAATATCATAAATATATATATATATATATATATTTCTGGAGCCGAGGACATCGAATAGAAGAATATGAAAAGATTTTTTTCTGAAAGTACATGATTTAGAAAAAAATGGCATTTAAAATTCATAAAATGTCTAATTTCTTTTTTTATGTCGTTGGAGTTCAAAAGAGTAGAACTTGTGAAGTAAACAGAAATCAATCATAAATCATAGGTAAATTTATAAAAGATTTACTAATATACATGAAAAATAATAAAATAAATTTTTTTTATATAAAAAAGAAAATTTGCGTTTTTATTTTTTCAGCAAAATATTAAAAATAAGAATTAAGTTCTGAAAATTTATCATAAAAAAATTAATTGCATCTTATTTTGAATTGAAAAGAGCCTCCTAAAGTTCGGTACACACGTTTTCTACTCAAAAAGCTAGAACTAGAATCTGGGGTGGGGGTTTGGGTCCACTAATATAATACAATAGATTCCATTTAAATACTTTGCTAAAAGTATTTAAATGCTACAGAAACTAAAAGGGAAAGATTATTTCCTCATTATTTAAAAAAGATTTGCACTTTCAAAATTAATTATATAAAACATTGTGGTTGAAATTTTGTAAAATCAAAAGAAAGAAACAAGCACTTAAAATGAGATGAAAGATTCTGAAGTTTCATATTTAGTTTTCGAAGAGTTCCATCAGAGAGAGTTAGTGTAGATATGATGCAGATATTATGAGAATGCAATAAATTCCAGATTTCAAATTGTCAAAGGCAACAAAACTTAACCCTTCTTTGCATGATTTTTTCTTTATTGGTGAAATAAATCAAGTTGATATAATTCATGTTCAAAATTAAAGGAAAAATGGTTAAAAAAATCTTAGTATATATTTATAGTATAAATTTAGCAAAAAACAATATGCTAAAAATTTCCATCATCATCCAAAAATAGATCATTAGCTTAGTACTAAATAGAAATAAAAGAGGAAAATAACAGAAACACGTGTTACAAACCTTTCTTCCACTCATTTTCAATTTTTAACAATAGAAACTCTAATATAATAAAACAAAATTATAAACGAAATCATACGTTTATTGCAACTACAACAAACAGCGGAATGAGACAACTTTAAGCTCGTTTCACTGATAATAACACTTGTTTATTTTTGACAGCTATGTTTCTTTTTATGCAATGGACATTAAAAAGGTATCCAAACACGATCAACAGAAAGTGAACTTGTTCTTTTATATAATTTTTGGGCATTATAGGTTATGATGGAAATTTCCACCATTATGCAAAGAAGGGTTAAAAAAAAAATAATAATTTTTGTAATAAGAAAAATCTCTGCTCTAACATAGAAAAATTCTCCCTTTTGAACTGAGAACAATTTTTAAATAGTGAATAGTTTTATTATTCCTCTAGTTAAATATAAGTCACTATTTATGAAATCTTGCTATTGAGTTCCTCAATTGTTCACATATTTGCATGGATTTGTTCCTATTTTTCGTAATTGTGAGGATTATTCACAATAATCGTGCCATTTAATTTCAGATTTAATCAAAAGCTTATTGTATATATGAGAATTAAGAGAAAAATTCTGTGAAAAGAATTATAAATTTAGATATTAAATGCAGATAAATTAGGAAGTATACTTGTGTTGATCTATAAAAATAAGAAAATAATTATTGGTGATATTCCTACAACTAGAAAAAAAAAAAAAAAAGAAAAATTGGTAGCGTAATTTAATGGTAAATTAATAAAAAAAAACTGATATAAACATGCTTAAATAGTGAAGAGTGAAATTTCACAATCAAATTCAAAATATCAGACATGGATCGGTGAATGTTAGTCCTTAATAAATCCTTAAAAACAAATATGTAAAAAAAAGATTTGTGTGTATAAATAATATTCATATTAATATATTTAATTCTTAAAGCTTAAGGTTATTGATGATTCTATAAAAAAATGGAATACATATTTTACTAATCGAAAATGTAGACCTAAAATACAAAATGAAAAAACATTATATGAATTTAAAAAAACAAATATATATATATATATATATATATATATATATATATATATATATATCAGGATAAACGAAGTTAAACGTGTTTTAAATTAATAGTAATGTGAAACTATGATTTATAATTTTAAGGAATAATTTTGATGAATTACTTATCTCAATTTTTTTAATACAAAAAAATTAGCATTTTTTACTTTATATTTTAAATTAGTTTTAGGAAAGTGTGTCCGTTTATGACTTTAATATTTTATTTTGATATTATAACAATTTTCTGAAACCAGATTAATGTAAACGATGATGAGAATATACCTTTATTTATACATAAAAGATATATTGTCATCATTGTGCATATATGTATATATTGTACATATGTGCATATATGTTAATATGTAAACATATTTTCTCAACTACAAAGTGACAAGAATACTTTCCTGCAAAATATTGGTATGATAATCAGTATATGATATGTATAATCAGAATATGATTCAATATGAGTAATTACATTTTATGAAAAGATTTCGAACCTTTTGAAAAATGTAAACTAATTGACATATTTATGCAAAAAAAGTAAATAAATAACTGTTTTAAATGAACTTTCTCTAATTAATTATGTTTAAGATTTCGTCCAGCAAAATGTCGCGAATCTTATAAAATAAAACGAAAGAAAAATCAGCCAACCTAGAATATATTCCAGTCATGTTTTCTTACCCTTGGGCCAAGAAACGCTTAAATGAAACGCAACTGAATTGTGAAGTTTGGATGTCATCAATTATTACTATTTGCAGAAGGCTGACATCGGCCCCTCCTACTTATCAAATGACCTCCTGATTTTTAGTCACGCCTTCAAACTTCCATCAATGACACAAAACCAATGACACAGTGAAGTTTATTCGGCTCCGCCCTAGTTGTAAAAAAATATACACTCGTTATTTTGAGAGACGATGGAGGAGGGGCCAAGCAACGTTCGTGGAAATCGCAGAGATGTCAGACGAAAAGGGAAATTTTTAAGGATGTTGCCCTTCGACAAAGCGCGGCGCTACGACGTTCTACCAGCGTTTTTATTTGGCATGCCAAAAGTTGTAGCCGATCAGAAGTCTAAGTTCGAATCTGATGAATTATTTAAAAAACTTAGCCGTGAAAGTGAGGTAAATATTTGATTCTGTTACTTTGTGCTTTGAACATATACTTCTTGTTTCAGAAGATTTCATAATCAAGTAAACAGAATATGAGAAGCAAAATATGAAATTTTCCTGAAACTAGAATAATTTTTTGGTAATTTTCTAAGTTTTAAGCGCTTTAATTATTATCAAATGAAATCTTTTTTTATATTATTTTAATTATATATATATATATATATATATATATATATTGAATAGTACATTTATTTACAGACGAGATTATATAATTCAAAATAATAAATATGTATAATTACATACACATATACAGTGTTTTTTTATTGTATTTGTTGTTATATTGCACTAATACACATGAATCAAATTTAAATTATTTATATTGTTTTATATTACGCCTTGGCTTATCATAAAATTTAATATTTTTAATTGAAATCTTCCCATGTTTCTTAAGAGTTATTTAATCATGAAAATTTCATTTGAATCAGCAGTTAATTATTTTCTGAACGAAATTTTTTTATTATTTTTATATATTTTTTTATTTTATATATTATTATAGTTTGTACAATATATATGCAAGTTAAAAAAAACTAAGCCGTATGTCAAAATAAGAAATTCTAAGGAAATAAATTTTGATTTTAATTCAAAGAGATTAAAATTTTAACTCTTAGAGATTAATTTACTTTTAATTATAAATTTTAAAAAAAACCCGCTTTTATACGTGTTACAATATAAATACTACAAAAGCAACTTTCAGACACAATAAATTATTTTTAATCTGTATCTTCTGAAAAACTCGTGGCTAAATAATTAAAAGATCTCAAAAATAATACATCATTATTTCCCGAAATTTTACAGTAGGATATTTTCATGATTTCAATTTGTTTAAATTTACGCTATTTTTGATTAAAAGTTAATTTTTTAGCAGTGCGGCGTCTCTACTGATTGATGCTTATCTGCACTTAAGAAAATGAAACTGTTGTGGTTTGCAAAATGGGAAAGAAGTGTGAGAAATTGAAAAAGATATTAGTTTGGGGAAAAAGTTATCCATTATTTTTTCGGTAGACTTCTGTAGTGATCGCTATTTCGTGAGGTATCTATCAAACAATTTCAAATTTATGCTCATTGGAAAGGTGACATTTGACGCTAAAATATTCTCTTGCGGTTTTTTGTTTTATTAATTCAGTTACGAGTACAAGGTTTTAAAAATGGAAGACAGCAAACAGAAAATTCGATACATTTTCGTTTTTCTCTTGTAACGGCGAAAAAGATAGCCGGGTGGCTAAAATTGTGAAAGGTGTTTATCGTCCTATATAAGACTGTAACAACCAGTTACGTACAATTTTTCTTTTGTCGATTCCGTTCGGGTATTTTTGATGTTAGAGATGCACCTCGCATGTGGATACAGCATCGTCGAAAATGTCTATAAAATATCAAAAATGATCGAAGTTAACCGCATGTCAGCAGTCGTAACGCGCAAGACCTAAAAATCTACATGAAAGCTGTTTTAAACCTTTTTACAAAGCGAATCTGAAAGAAGTTACAAAAAGTTCACGTAAAAATAATGGATTCTTTTTAAGTAATATATAATCTTGTTTATAAGTAATATAAGAATTCAAAGTTTCTGAAATTGTATTTCCAGAAAAAGAGGATGTGTGTACAGCAAGGAATAAAGATTTTGCAATTTAAAATCCAATTTAAATCAGATTTTTTTTTTAAGTTTTCTTATTATTTAATCTTTATTATGAGGGATTAAATTCGGAAGGCTTCACATTTGTACAAGCTTGGTGTAATTATTTTTCCAAGAAAAAGTAATTATGCATCCTATTTTAAATTATGTTTCATTCAACTTAATATCATATTAATGCAATATTCTTTATAAAATAGTTAAAATATTATGACACGTTTTTTTTTAATATTAAAGATGAGTACATTGAAGAACATATATCCCACCTGGGAAATATTTTTAAGATGTTATTAAGAGTTGCTATGTCATGTGATATTGAAAATTTTTGATTAAGTAGCTCGTGGTAACACCATACACATTTAAATTAGTGATTGGCTTACACTAGTGCGTCATTTCTCTTGTTTAAATACTTTTACGGCCTGATTTTCCAAGTGCCACATTTACAAGATTTTGGCCTTCTTTCCAAAAACTTGGATAGTAAAATGTGAAAAAAAGTTAAAAATTTCGGAATGACAAAAATTATTTTTTAATATAATTATTTTATAATTTTCAGCTCAGCTTCTTTTCAAATATTTAACTGTCCTGAATTCAAGCAAGCTAGAATTAATAAAATTTATGGGCTTCAAATAATTTTTTTATTTTAGCTATTCACTGTATAATGAATTTTTTATATGGACAATAACTTTTTACCAGTAACTTTTTTTTTTTTTCCTCAAGTTCTTTCGACATTCATTGGATTGCACATCTAAATTTTAAATTATGAAAAAAAAGAAATGAAACAAAAATACGCGTTTAGGTTACCAATTACTTGAAAAATAATGAGAATATTCAGATTTACTTCCTTACATAATCATTCAAAAGTTTTGCCCACAGAAACGCTTGAAGATTGAGAAGATTTTTTGGAATTTAAAAATAGAATCCTGCTAAACGGATAACCAATTTTTTTTAAAAAAAAAGAAAAAAAAATTAATGCCTTTAGAAACCTAAGAAGTACAAACGTTTATTTACACACACAGAATTTATCTTGAAATAAATAATCTCTGCAAAAATGTTTCAATAAGTTTAACTGCAACTATTGAAGCTTAAAAAATATTCTGAACCTACATCGATCCAAATTCGTTCTTAGTTTACGCCAGGCTGGCAGTTAAATTTGACCTTCAGTTCAACGATTTGTAAGTTCAAATCCCATCTCCGGCCGTCAATGGTTGTATGACTTGTATAGCATTTTGAATGATTAGTTTCTGTACCTTTGTAAAAAAGTTGTACCTTTGTAAAAAAGTGATTTTAACGCAATAATTAAACCAAGCCAAACTCTTTTAGCATGTAAAGTTAAAGAATAATTTTCATTCTATTTGTTAGAAATTTTCCTATATATTTAAGTTTAAGAAAAAGAAAAATCCATTATTTTTACGTGAACTTCAAGGCTTTATTTACACGCTTTTGATTAGCTTTAATGAAATGACCCCAAACTATTTTGTGGGTGATCTTTAGCTTCTAGACATGCTTCGGACATTTTTGTGACTTTATGGATATTTTCGACGATGGGCCTACCTGTGCGAGGATTATCTTTAACATCAAATATACCTGAATGGAATTCATTAAACCAAAATTACACGTAATTAGCTGTTACAGTATCAGGACCATAAACACCATTTCCAGATTTCAACTGTTTGACTTGTATTTTCACCTTTGTCAGAGAAAACTGTGAATGTACCACATTTTCTCTTTGTTGGCTTCCATGTTTAACACCTTATACCTTAAAGCTTATAATGACCAAATAAATAACAGCAAAATATTTTTTAGTGCTAATTGTGATCTTTAGTGCTAATTGTGATTGATGATCTTTGATAATTGTGATATTGATACAATTAGCACAATTAGTGCTAATTGTGATCTTGAGCATAAATTTGAAATTGTGTAATCGATACTTAACGAGGTACCAAACACTACAGTCATCGACCAAAAATTAATGGATTTCTTTTTCCCCAAACTAATATTTCAGATAGTTATTTGTTTACTGACATAGTTTTTCCTTTTTTTTTTTTTTTTTTTTTTTTTTAAATGATTAAATTGCAAGCATCGACAATTAAAATGAAGACATTATTTATTTCACACTGTGTAAAAAATAGCTTAAGACTTGAAAGAAATTGTAAAGCTTTTTTTTAATATCCACAGAGTATTTTATCACCCAAGAAGAGACTTTTCATGGATAGTGGGCCGTATTCACCTGTCACAAGGAAGGAAATACTTCCGAACACATTTTTTGAGAGAAGTGGAAAAAGAAAACAGAAATACAATATTTATTTTCCACTTTCCAGAAGTGACTTGGCTCGGATCGAAAACCTCCGACAGAATATGATCTTATTGCTAGATTACGAAAAACGGAACTGTATTATTTATTAGTTAAAGAACAAGTAACCAAATAAGTATGATGAGATTTTCGGATATGTCAAATTTTAAGAATTAAGCTTTATCAATTTTCTTGTTTAAGTTTTGATCTAAGATCACGACACAAGAAACAATTTTGAATATTAGTGGTGGTATTCTTCTCGACACTCAATGCCATATCATAATATCCTAAAAGATTTAGGCTCAAACACTATTAGAATAGTACTGCCGAATTGAGAATATAATAAGAACAAATATCAGTTCCTTTACTTGCGGATTTTAACTGTTACATTTCATGCATCTGATAGTCTTACAGTTCAGAGTCATAACAAGGCATTTTAACATTGTGTATCGACGTGCATTAACGTGCACAACGACGTTTAACATTGTGATCGATACCCATTGTGTATTGACGTTTTATCAATGTATTCACATATAGCAAAGGAATAAACCCGAAAAACTACCAAGCACCCACCACGATGTCAGGTTTAATCCCAACAGCAATTGAATAAGGGAAATGGTTGTTAAATTTCTGTTCTTTATGCACTTCTGTTGGAGGGAGTACTTAGATTTTTCTGAGTTTTCTTTCTTGCACAAGTGAATAAGCCCTACAAAAGCCGTCCTATTAGGTTATTTACACGAATATTAATATGTATAAAATAGGTTTAATTTGCTCACTACGTGACGTCAAACCGCCACTAAGAAAGAAGTGATTGCAAAAATTGGAAAGAATGCAAAAATCATGGATAGATTCGAATCTCACCTTCGATTTGGATGTTTGTAGTTGTTCGGAATTCATTTTAAATGGTGAAATTAGCCTCACATGAAATAAAAAATAATAATAAAAAAAATAGGACACAAGATTGAATCAAATCAATCCTGTCGTCCAAAAATGGATGAAATCGAACATGGAATCTCCCCCGGAAAAGTTTTTCTAACAATAGGCCAAGGAGAGTCAGTACATTAATTTTTTTTAAAATTGCAAATATATTAAGTTTGGTATGTTTGTCACATACCAGTCATATTTGTCCTCGAAGGCTTATTCGATTAGGATTCATAGATTACAGGGGATTTCAAAGCTGTTCAAATATCCATCTCAGGCATGGGAATCGAACTCAAGAAATATTAATCTTAAATAATCGAACACAGAATGCAAAAATTTGCATTATTAAACACTAGATTTTTCTGTTTTAAAAGCGGGACAAATGAAAGCAATCTTCTGTTGATGAAATATTTTCATTAACATTCATAAAGTCTAAGTGTAATGTTACTATTACAAAAAATAATTTAA
>JAPDSC010066771.1:5846-17281 GCA_026290005.1 Latrodectus geometricus
ACTTATTATGTCAAACCAATAGCCATATTTTATCTCGTGCTACAACAAGCAATCTTCTCAACATTAACTGTACAAGAAGAAGATATCACAATAGGTTCTCAATGTGTGAGACCATATGGAGATTTTACGGCAGCTCTCCAGGAATGATCGAGTTATATTGATCACACCATTTATTTTTGGAGCAGATTTGAATGAAAGGTCACAGCTTTGTGGTAGACCTTTGAAGATGACAGAGGAACAACATTAATTGATTGCCTCATCGAAAATGACTTATTCAGGGTAAATCAAGCAGATGAAATACTAGCATTCCGCAATACACGGGCACAGGGAAACCCGGACTTCACACTAAAAAAAAAACAGTATTTTGTCTATCATCTCCAATAGGAAGGTGGTAGACACGCACGGCAAGCGATCATAAGTATATTCATTATGAAAAAGAATATAAAAAACTATAGCCCCACCTTTAACTCAATACGAAATTCGGAAATCACAATAAATTTAAGTGGATCTTTAAGGAAAAATCAAGAAAACTAAAAAGTAAATTAAATAATTTTAGAAGCACAATAGAATCAGATAAACTAACTGAGGATTTAAAAGAAATTGCTCAAAACGTGGTAAAATTAGTCAACAAAGAAAAGAAGTGTCATAGCACATCTTTCAGATGGGGAACTAAAGAATTAGCAATTCAAAGGCACAAGGTTAGGGTGCTCCATCGTAGATTTTGCACATACGATGTTGTAGAAAAACAGCAGAAGAGAACGCTGTGCAGCAAAGAAGGTTCCAAAGACAACATAGCCATCTTAAATGCAAAAGCGTGGAAACATTTCTACATTTCGCAAACAGATATATTCATCACGGCTTTCAAATTCACGCACAATAAGATTTTCAAACAAACAGATATGTGTATCAGCTGGGAGAATAACATACCACCAAATAAACAAGCTGAGTAGTATAAAAATGCCGATTCCAGGACAGTGGAGCGTGGAGCAAGGTGGAGGGAGGAGGGGAGTGGTGGAGAAGGGAGTGGAGTGGAGGGGAGCGGTGGAGAAGGTAGTGGAGTAGAGGGGAGGGGAGTGGTGCAGAGAGAGGAGTAGTGGAGAGGGGATGGTAAAGGGGGTTGAAATCGAGTTGGGTTGTACTGCTCCTTCTTCAAGTTGAGTTGTATATTCCTAAATGTTGAGTTGTCTAACTCCTACTTGTAATAATTTTGAAGTTATTATTATTTGAGTGGCAACATTAATATTAAAACTGAGTGACAACACTAATAGTTGAAATTCAAAATTGTTACAAGTTGAGTTGTCTACTCCTAAATGTTGAGTTGTTTGACTCCTGCTTTTAATAATTTTGAAATTACAATTATTTGAGTGGCTACACTAATCTTACTTCTGAGTGACAACAATAATAACTAAAACTTAAAATAGGTAAATTTCATATGAATTACAAGTTTAGTTGTTTGACTCCTACTTGTATTAATTTTAAAAACTAGAATTATTTGAATAGTGAAACTAATTGCGTTAAAATGTGAAATATTTACAAGCATAGTTATTTACATCTTGATATATAAAAGTTAAGTTAGCTGCGATGGCAACGTTGATTTTGTTTAAGCTAGTGGCAACCACTCAAATACATGTTTAATCTTGTATGAACAGGATATTTCTTGCACGATCTTGATTTATCTTGTAAAACCTGACTCCAATGCTCATAGATAACCATTTTACTCCTTTTTTTTTTCCTTCCGCTGGCGGAAAGTTACATTATTATATTTTAACCAATGAGATGATAAAGAAGAGAGGGATGTCATACCTTTAACCAATGAAAAGTTGATAAATAAAATATAGTTCTTAAACTCAGACGAGGATTACTCTTATACTTGCCATTTCTCTTGTGGATTCCTAACTACTTTCCTTCTGTTTTCGTTAAGAAAGAAATCGATTTCTTAGTTCGCATTAAATTTTTAGTCAAATATGTCAATGAAAAGAGTGTCTAATTTTGATAAGCCATCCTGTGTTAAAAAGCTTCGTTTTGATGATGAAGTGAAAGTTCATGAAGATGAAATTACACCTAAATTTCCACCCAATTATTTTCACCTGGGAGGAGAAAATTTCGTCTTTGTTTCATACTTTGCAAACCAAGTTCGTATCCATCTACGGAAGTACATACGCCATGAATCTGGATATCTTCAGCCAACTACAATGGGGATAACTCTTTCACCATGTGTGTGGGAACACCTCACTAAAGAAATGAATATTCTTTTATTTGACTTTACATCAACATCTAGCCCTGTGTTAATACGAGACAGTATTTTGATCGCACCAGTGACTACTGCTGAAAATTCTTTCAGCATATCTTTGCAACGATATTTTGTGAAGAAAGACTTTTCCCGATGTTTCTTACCAGATATTTGCCTGCTGACTGAAAATGAATGGGAAAACTTAAAAAGGATTCGTAATGATGTATCCACATGTGTCACAACTCTGCTTCTCGATCGTTTGTTACGTTATTCAATTTTGAAAGGAGTCAAAAACCAAGCTCCGGTGTCTCCTACAGCTCTTGTATCATCAACAAATATTCCACAATCTGATGTTGAGTTGGCGCTTACGACATCATTAACTGAACTACTTCAAAATCATTTAGCTGAACAAATGAAAAATGTGTTTACCTGTTACGGTTGTTTTTTTAAATATGAAAATCAACTTGGTCATGAATGTTTGACGATGAATTATAATGATAGACTCATTCAATATGAACAACTAGCATTGTTTTCTATTGACTTTGAAAAATTAGCTCTTGACTATGTAAACCATAATGCAAATTTTGTAAATTATATTACCAAAAGTTTTTTGTTGAAACTTAACATGAATATGTTATTAAAGAATGCTAAGGATTTATACATAGCATCTGATCCTACTTCTGTATGTATTTGTTAACAATAAAATAATTTTTTTTGTATTTATGTCTCAAATTATTTTTAAACATCACAACATAGTTAATATTATTTTAAGATTATATAAATGAATTTTATAATTTTTAGCTCTTTACTTTTAAATAATTTGATAAATATTTTCTGATATAAAGTTGCTATATATATTAGTAAATAATAAATTTCTTTTAGTTATTCATCTTGCTGTGAATGTGAAGCAAACTTCCTTTTTTTTCTCTTAAGACTTATTTTATTATGGAAATTGAATTAGCTTTTAAAACACCAAAACACCCCGGAAGCTTAGGTGGTATCGATAGTCTTTATCATGCAACTAATAAAAAATATTCTAAGCGTAAAATTAAAGATTTTTTGGAAAGTAAATCTTCATATACATTGCACAAACCTGTAAAGAAATCATTCATCAGAAATAGAGTCTTAGTAAGTGGTATGAATAAACAATTCCAAGCTGATTTAGTTGACATGCAATCCTTATCGGAGTATAATAATAATTACAAATACTTATTGACTTGCATTGATATCTTTTCAAAATATGCTTGGGTTATTGCCTTAAAAGATAAAAAAGCTGAATCCATATTGTTCGCTTTTAAAAAAGTATTTTCAGAGAGAATTCCTTGCAAGATTCAAACAGATGAAGGGAAAGAATTTACAAATAAATTGATTCAGAGATATTTAAAAAGAATGAGTATTGGCTTTTTCACTACAAATAATAACACTAAAGCTTCTGTTATAGAACGTTTTAACAGAACATTAAAAACAAAAATGTGGAAGTATTTTACAGAATTTAATACTAAATGCTATATTGATGTAATCAACGACTTAGTGAACAGTTACAATCATACATGGCATCGTAGCATTCAGACAACTCCTGCATCTGTGACGAAAGAAAATGAAAAAGAAATTTGGAAAGTTTTATATGGAAAAAAAAAATAGCTGTAAATAATAAACCAAAGCTAAAGATTGGAGATAAAGTAAGAATCAGCAGAGAAAAATTAATTTTTGAGAAAGGCTACGAGCAAAACTGGACCACAGAAATATTTACCATTTATGAAATTATCAACAGAAATCCTATCGTGTATAAATTGAAAGATCTTTTAGGAGAAGTTATCAAAGGTACATTTTACGAATATGAACTCCAGAGAGTATCGGATTCTGGCTATTATGCAGTCGAGAAAGTTTTAAAAACGAGGACGAAACATGGAAGAAAGGAATATTATGTCAAGTTCCAAGGTTACCCTGAAAAATTCAACACTTGGGTACATGATGTCCAAATAATATAAAAAGATGTTATCTATTATACGTTTCTCAGTCTAGAGGATGTCTTTTTACGTGACGCTTGTTAGCGATAGTTCTATGAACTTTTTTCCAGAAAATAAAATCTCTCATTTCACTACACAACTCCCCTCTCCAATAACTTTAAATGGGGAATGGGAAATTGGATTAGTTGATCTAATATATCCTCATACTTGGTATAACATACGAAATGATAACAATTTATTTGGTTTTGATTTAGGTGATGGTAAGTTAGTTGGTCGCAGAATACCTCCAGGTTGCTATGAACACGTTCCCGATATTATTAAAGCAATGCACATACCATCACATAAAAATAAACTTGAATTATCCTATAACAGTGTCACTAAAAGAGTTAAAATTAAAACTATGGATAAAGTAAAGGTTGTGCTTCACAAAGGAATTGCGCAGTTACTTGGATATGATGCCGATGAATATAGTGGAATCAATGAAAGTCCATATATCGCGGATCCTACTGCTTCATTTCCAGTTTTTTATTTATACAGCGATTTAGTGGAGCCTCAAATTGTTGGGGACATTCTTGCTCCACTTCTGAAAATAGTGAAAGTAGAGGGAAAAGATGGTGAAATTATAAATGCTCATTATACTCGTCTACATTATATTCCAATTATTCGTCAAAATTTTCAGACAATTGAAATTAGTTTAAGGCTCCATAATGGTGAGTTAGTACCATTTGAAAGAGGAAGAGTTATAGTCATAATACATTTTCGAATGAAGCAAATAGTTTAAAATATATTACATTATAGAAGATTTTCTCATTTAGTTGTTGCATTTTGAAGAAGATGTATGTCCCATACGAGTGTTGTGTGAAACAAATCGAGGATTATTATTCCAATCAAACAGGAAGTGGATTTCCCTACTATAGAGGACAATCATTACAAAGAGGCTATGGAATTGGAGGTTGGTTTAAAAATTTATTCCGCTCAGCATTACCATTTTTGTCTCGTGGAGCAAAAGTGGTTGGAAAAGAAGTGTTGAAAACTGGTGCTCAAATAGCAAATGATATAATTGAAGGCCAAAATTTCCAAAAGTCTACTGAATTAAGAGCTAAAGTAGCTGGTAAAAATCTAGCGAAAAAAGTAATTCGTAAAGCCAATGATATGCTAGGTCATGGAAAAAGCTATAAAAGAAAACGTAAAATTCAAAAGCCTAACATTTCCCAGAAGACTAAGAGAGTAAAAGGACGTGATATATTCGATCCGTAAAAATGACTTTTCTTTTGAAGAATTCACCTGAATGTACGAAATCAGAATTAAATTTATTTTCTCTACCACCAACTCAAACTGTTATTGAAAAAGGACATTGGGTTCAATTCCATCCAATTGCAAATATTTCAGACAGTGGACCTATTGAATTTCTTATATCTGGAAATGGAGAAGATTATCTAGATTTGTCTCAGACTCAAATATATGTGAAAGCAAAGATTGTTAAAAAAGATGGTAATTCCTTATCTGATGGTGATAAAGTTGGACCTGTAAATCTATTTTTACAATCTCTCTTTTCTCAAGTGGATATCAGTTTAAATGAAAGAATAATTTCTTCAAGTAATAACACGTATGCTTATAGAGCAATCATAGAAACTTTATTAAACCATGGATACGACAGTAAAACTTCTAGCCTGACATCAGAAATTTATTATAAAGATACAGCTGGTCGAATGAATGCACATGATGATGAAAAAGTGTCTGAAAGTAATGAAGGATTTAATAAAAGAGCTGCATTATTTAAAAAAAGCACAACAGTTGATATGGTTGGGAGACTTCACGTTGATTTATTTAATCAAGACAGACTATTACTCAATTTAGTAGATTTAAAAGTGAAATTAATCAGAAGCAAACCTGAATTCTGCTTAATGGGTATTGGTGATTATAAAGTGGTATTTGATCATGTATCGTTATTTGTAAGGAAAGTACGTGTTAATCCCGCTATAATACTTGCTCATTGGAAAGCTTTAGAAAAATCCACTGCAAAGTATCCCATTAACAGAGTTATTTGCAAAGCCTTATCTGTACCAAAATCTAGTTATTCATTCGTCCAAGATAATGTTTTCACCGGACAAATGCCTAAAAGATTGGTATTAGCTTGTGTTGATAACGATGCATTTAATGGAGACTACACGAAAACTCCCTTTGACTTCAAACACTTCTTTATGAATTTCCTGGGAGTGTATATAGATGGTCAACCAGTTCCTCATCAGCCTTTAGAATTGGATTTTGAAAATGAAGGATATCTAAGAGCATATCAAAACTTATTTTTAAACAAAAATGGCTTATTTATTTCAAGAGATGATTTTGCAAAAGGATATGCACTATTTTTATTTGACTTGTCTCCTGATCTTTGTGAAGGAGAACATTTTAATCTAATTCGTCATAGCAATTTAAGGATAGAAGCCAAATTTGCAAAACCTTTTAAACAGACCATCTCTTTTATAGTTTTTGCAGAATTCGAATCCTTAATTGAAATCAATAAGTCTAGAAATATATTATTCGACTTTGGTAACTAATGTATGCTTCGCAAATACAACAGATTTTAACTGGAAATAGTTATACATCACGTCATTTCTCTGGAGTGTTTCCAGCAGATCAGCTTCCACCAGTAAAGGACAATATGTCTATAGTTGTTAATACTGATACTCATGATAAGGAAGGTTCTCATTGGCTAGCTATGTTTATACAAAATAAGCGAAAATTGGAATTTTTTGATTCTTTTGGACTTTTACCTTATTATTATGAGCCATATATATCAAATTATGCCAAACAATTTCAAGCAGTGGAATGGAATGAATGCCCCCTTCAAAGTATTACTTCAAATGTATGTGGACAGTATTGTATATTTTTCATTATAAAACGAAGTCAGGGATTTACTCTGAGATATTTGCTGCAAGAAATGTGTAAAACTAAGAAAAATGATTTTCGAATGTATAGCTATTTTAAAAAAAGGTATGGTATAAATATGGTTTTTAGAAGTTGAATAAAAAATAAATTTCCTACATATGTGTCTTTTCTTAGAAATTTTTTATTACATGTACATTAAAAAATGAAAAACATTTTGCAGAGAATCATCTATCTGTTAACTCAAATGGATCGTTTTTAATGATTTCAAAAATTATTATAATGTAAATAAATATATAAAATGCAGGAATACAAGCATTTTTTTTCAATGTTTAGTTTTATTATTTCCTCAAAAATATATTACAAACTTATCCACGACATTGGTTTGGCATACATTATATGTTTTTTCAAAAATTTATTCTTTACATTCGACATAGAAAAATTATTTTTTAACAGTGCATCGTAGAACATTTGAAATCCTGCAGGTTTCACTTTCCTGTGTCTAATCAAATGAATGATAAGGTCAACAATATTTGTATTTGGTATGACTTCTCCACTAATTACCATCTCCTTTTTAGATGACCAAAATATATTGCTTTGATTATGCTTAAAAAAGTCAATTATAACTTTCACAATAGCTTTACGATTAGGTGGAGCAGCATTCAAAATATCTTTTTCGATGAAGTCCAAGTTGTATCCCTCTGAATCAGAAGTTATAGAATCTTCCATACTCAATCGTTCTTCTTCTTTCTTCATGTTGTTCTTTTCGGAAATTGCGTCCGACACATCACTTTTCAATTGATCTGTACTGGGTATTTCCTCTACGTAATCACTGTTTACTGATTGTGAATCAACAAATGACTTCTGCGTAGAGTTTTCTGAATCATATTTTTCATGATTATTTTCAGAGTTTTTTGGAAGAATAAAATTAACATACTTTTGTAATGCCTGTAAATATAAAGTTGCTTTTTCGGAATCGCTCAAATTCTTCCTCTTTAAGACATCATTCATTTTCTTATCTAGTTCTGATAACTTTGATTGAGTGAAGTTTTGTAATCTTTCTTCAGGCAAAAGGATAAATTTTTTAATGTGCTCCATTGAATATATATGATAGAGCTGTTACTGCAGCTGGTAAAATAAAACTTAAAAAACCTTCTCCCTTTTGGAGTAGTATTCTTCTTTTTTTGTACAGTGGGACGGACTTTTCCCCGAGTTGACGAATAACTTTTTTGAAAGGAATAAGTTTATTTTTTTTATTTTTGGGCAGTTTCACATTCCCTCTCAAAACATTAACTATGCATTCACAAACAGATTTAATTTCTGAATTGGAACACTTTTTTAAAAAGTTTCGCTTTTCACTGCTTTTAGTTAACAGCTTCAGAAATTCAACATGTTTCTTCGCAGACATATTTAACTAAAATGAAGTTTATTTTGGGATCTAAGCTCTTTAATATAATTCCTAAATGTAATAGCTTTTAATAAAGCACAGTGTTTGAAATGCAACGGATGTAATTGACATTTTTCAAAATGTTTAGGTAGTTGCTCAACTTTTGGGACAGCCGAAATCTTCCAAATTGTAAATTTTACAATGTAAAATCTTTTCCAAAAAAATCTTTTTTTCTAATCCCTTTACATAAATTTCAGTATGATTTTCTATCAAAGAATGCAGTATGTATTCAAGTTTTTCATATTTAACTTCCCCATACTTCCATGGTATGCGGTGCAAATTGCGCTCCACCCATGAAAAAATAGGAATATATTTCTTTGGGAAATATTTCTTGGGGGGTAGGAAAATGTAGTGACCAGTATTTTTACTTTCTACCGTACAAAAAGCTAATTCTTTTATGATAAAAAAATTGGGTTTCACTACAAACCCCTCAAAATCGATAACAAGAGCCATGTATATTCAACGAAATCAGGAAAGAGAATGTCTATCGTGATAAGTAGACAACCTGTTTATCACCTGGAAAAATACCACTGCGCAAGCGCAGCCTCTCATCTGTATCAGGTTTTAAATCAATGAATAAATACCCATAGGCTGGAGTTGTAGCATCTTCAAAACTTTTCATGAAATATTTTGGTTTGGATGGATACATTTGTTTAGCAAGACATGCAATTTGCATTTTATCCCGAATATTTTTAAAACAGCACATGTACGAAGAATTTAAAGAAATGTTTCGCATTTCTTTTCCTTTGTGAAACATATTTTGAACAATAAAAATGATAGACAGATTTTTATGGTGACTTCCTCTAGTAAATATATTAGATAGAGTTTTATCATTGCCTAATTCCGACATTAAATCATCAATAACTATTAACGAATCAGTCAGATCATGAATATTGGAGGGTAATCCTTCTACAAATTCTACGCCTGTCATTTCATTGAATGCATTTTGGTATACACCATAACACCAGATGGTTTTGGATGGCTTTGGTTTGATAATATTAGAATTTAAAATTCGCTTAACGAAATAAGTTTTCCCACTGTTTGATGGGCCACAGATTAACAAGGAGAAAGGGTGTTTCAAATATGGAAACTCCATGTCGAATGATGAGATATTTAGATTCATAAAACTTTAAATGATTCCGTTTCCACATCACCCAAGGGGTAGGAATCACGATGCGTTTTTTTATAGAGGTTCGCCAAGAGCCCTAATCCTCTTTTTTTCACTAATTTTTAATTTAATTAACTTTATTACTTAATTGATCATAATTTTCTTCTTTAATCTTGTTTCACTAGAAATGTCGCAATGTCCATGTGCTAAAGTTGTTATCCCGTCATCAAGAATAAATCTTTTGTCATCATAAGGACACAGAGAAATTTTATTTCCCTGCACGGTTTGGATATTGTGAGATTTGCTCTCAATTCGCTTGAAAACAGCATGATCTCTGTGCTTCAAGAATAAACATTTCTTATAATTTTCTTGTTTAAGTTTTCTTTTAAGGATACATTTCGGTACACCCTTGGCAGTTTTTTTTCTCAATTTTCTTGGTCTTTAGTGAATACATTTTTGCTTTTAAGCCAACAAACTCTGTAATTATTTCTCCATTCATTTCATCTTTCATCTTACCTAACACTTTTTTATTTATGTCACTATGTAAATAATGGTCTTTAGGATAGTCTGAAGTATCAAATAAATGGATATTATTCTTCAGATCTTCATATATATTTCCTGTTTCTATCTCGTAACACAAGGAATCCGTGTCCGTAAAAAGCAACAAAGCCTTGTTTCCATATTTTTCTTTAATAAAATTGTAGTGAAAATCAAACATTAATATTTTCGAAATGTCTAAAATACTAAAACCGATATATATTGGTCTATTCAGTAAAAGTGAAGTGATTTTTCTTTCTACTGCTACTAAGTCATTTTCAAAACACTTAAAAGCATGAAATGATGGAGAAGCTACTAATTTTTTTGCTTTTTTTTCCGTTTGTACCAAATCTATTTTCGTTCGGTTTCTTAAATTTTCCGTAGTTTTTCCGAAAACGGAATTATTTAATAATTTAAAAAGATCTTTTTCAAAATTACTCTTTGCAATTTTTCTTTGCTCAGTATTAAATTCAATATATTTCTTCATCCATGGACTTTGCTTGAATTTTAAAATTCTCTGAATTCTAATTACTTTCAATCCAAGAGCAACATAAAGTTTTAGGTTTCGATAATGAATTACGTAATTTTTTTTAGACATTAAATTTGGAACTAATTTTTCCACTTTGGGAGTCTTCATATTAAATAATTTAGCCAGGTTTTTTGAATAGTCCGATGTTACTATTTTATGCATATCCATTTTCTCGGGTGCTAATGGATAGCAATTGTGCAGATCGTGGAGCTCAGAAGGGTACTCCAAATCCACTTCTAATATGTAACCTATTTCTGATTCATCTGATATGCTTAGAAAATCAATACTAGTTGGCTCGATCCATTCAAAATTTCCAGTCGGTAAGTACTGCGACATCGCCCAACCGTACAGATTATTCGCATCCAAATAAAGAATATATTTATTTGGTTTCTCTGGGTCATAATCATTTGAATCAAGAAAAGGATTGTTTGCTTTACTGTATCGATGACTTATCATTGCAATACCACCTCTGATTCCTCTTTCTACAAACAGATGCATGTCTGGATCTGTTAAAAGTTCTAATTTTACACCAGTCATTTTAAGACATGCTTGCCATGCTAACCCTGGTGCTGTAAATGAATGGCAAGGGTCTAAGTTATAGAAACTTTGACAAACATTTCTAAAATTTTGAAATACGTCTGCTAGTATAAAAACATCACTTAAAATATAGAGGTTATGATAGTCGCCTAGGGTTTTTAAATTAAATATTTCCCATAGTTTTTTTACTCTTTCAT
>JAPDSC010066772.1:0-25084 GCA_026290005.1 Latrodectus geometricus
ATCTGATTGAAGATTGTTGAGAAATAAGCCCCCAATTCTTCAGAGACTACGATTGATAAAATATGCATAGATTTGAAGCAGCATGGAGTGATTTATCTATTTTTATAACTTAGAACCAGTTCAACTCCATGCTTGTCAGGAAAAGTAGTTTATGCAACCAAAGTATGCAATTTCTTTTTACTTATTTCGCTGTTTTGTTACCCCGCAAAATGTTTGTAGCTTTAATTTTGTATTCTTTATATCCTACAATTCACGTGCCATAAATTTTGCATTGGTTTTGATTCATTTTACCTAAATTTTAATGTTTAGCAATGTATATGAATAGATGCTGAGATGATACTTCTAAAATATTTCCAGTCACTGCGAAGAAAAATAATTCTACATTTTACAAAAATTTGAATGTTTTCAAAATATAAGAAAACCGTCAAATTTTAAATGGACTGAAATATTTACGTTTTAAAATTATCAGCTTTAATTAAAAATTGTTGTCATAAAATGTACTTATGTTATAGGTTTATTATTTTATACATAACTGACTTAAGTATTTATCCAAATAACTTTTCTCTATATGTTTGCTATATAAGCTTTAGATTAAATAAAAATCTGAAATTTTTACTGTGGAAATAATTTACGTAAATTTCACTGGTTATCATAAATTAAGGAAAAACCAGAAAAATGACGATAACGCATAAAGTTATCAGAGGAATTTAATTAAACTTATAAGCATTACACCGCACATAAGAATGCACAAAATACCATAGAAAGAAATCATCAGACAATTAAAGCGCTATAAAAATTAACATATATATATTAAGTTGGGAAAAAGTTATCCATTATTTTTTCGGTAGACGTCTGAAGTGATCGCTATCTCGTGAGGTATCTATCAAACAATTTCAAATTTATGCTCATTGGAAAAGTGACATTTGACACTAAAATATTCTCTTGCTGTTTTTTGTTTCATTAATTCAGTTATGAGTACAAGGTTTTAAAAATAGAAGACAACAAACAGAAAATTCGATACATTTTAGTTTTTCTTTTATAATGGCGAAAATGCTAACCAGGTGGCTAAAATTGTGAAAGGTGTTTATCGTCCTATATATGACTGTAACAACCAGTTACGTACAATTTTTGCTTCGTCGATTCCGTTTGGGTATTTGGATGCTAAAGATGCACCTCGCATGGATACAAAATCGTCGAGAAGGTCTATAAAATATCAAAAATTATCAAACTTGACAGCATGTCAGCAGTCGTAGCTTCGCACAAGACCTAAAAATCCACATGAGAACTGTTTTAAACCTTTTTACCAAGCGAATCTGAAAGAAGTTACACAAAGTTCACGTAAAAATAATGGATTTCTTTTTCCCCAAACTAATATAATGAACAAATGGGAGGTGTAAGTTTGAGTATAGGAAAAATACCTTGAATATGTGGTTTGATCCCCTTCCAAAAGGAAAAAAAAAAAAAAAAAAAAAAAAAAAACATGCTGCGATGTGTGATGCTCTAAATTGCGCAGCCTATTAAAATTTGGTCTGGCCATCTAGAGCAGGTAAAAATTGAGCCATCCACTCAATTGTTATCTGCTCAAAATAAGCATCCATGATGCGAGTCCTTTGTGGTCTCGAGTTATCATCCTGTAGCATGAAAACATCACCTATTGAACCAGAACAAAGGCAACAAAGGCGATGTTTTGAATTTTGAATGCAATATCAAATTATGTAATCAAATTTACCCAAAATAAATTTTACTGATTACTTGCATTACATTAAATTTAGTTGCTCTTAGAAATAGGAAAATATATGTCTAATATTCAAATTTCAAAGTTGCATGATATTTTTAGTTAACTAACTCATACTTATTTATTTTAAATTATAACATATTTTAGGAAAGGTTATAACTACCTAAATTTATGCTGTCTTAAGAATTAACTATGCATGAAGAGCTGCTGTTATGAAATATCATTTCAATATAAACTGTAATAAAATTCTAAATTTCCAGCATAATTAAAGTAAAGATTGAAATTCGTAAAACAGCTATTTCTTTATATTTTATATATATTTGTATCTATAAATACTACAAAATTTTGATTTTTAAAAAACAACCCCGTTGTTAAAACTTTATTATAAGTCAAAATAAAATTTTATATTAAACTGTTTAAAATAAAATTCACATAAAAGTTTCATATCAAGTAATTTCATTTCATTAAAGTAAAATTGATTTTAATTTTGTTAATAATTTTCTTTCATTCAACTGCTTTTACTTGAAAGTAAATCGTTTCCTTCAGATCTCACAGTTTTGCATCCTTAACTGATTATTTTATTTCTTTTGCTTAATTAATAAAAATAAATTTTCATAAGCATATATTCTTTCTATGAAGCTGTCTAAATAGAATTATTACATGCCTTCCACTTACTTTTGCATTTGTAATAAAATACTCATGATTTAAATCATGATGAAATATTTGTCTGCTTATTTAATTTATTATAGTTTGTTGTAAATTAATATTTGGTTTCAGTAGAAAGTCTTAACTAAGAACTACTTATTAGAATTTAAATGTCGAATGACTACATTGATTCAAGGAAAAAGGAACAACAGTTTAACAAACAAATTCCCCGAGTAACAATGCTATTAATTTATCAATAACCGTTAATATCCTGTTCTAAATCAGAGATAAATCCCTATTCCCACAAATAATCAATATTAGCCCTAAAAAACTTTCTGATAGAATGTTAGAAATAGTATAGGAAAAAAGAATAAAAATCAGAAATCACTTTTCCGGAAAAGGCATACAAAAGAATAGTTGTATCTGGGAAGAAAATGAATTCCACGGACAGGGAGCGAAAGGACCGAATTGCTATGTAATGGGATATCCCGTTGAAAGAATAAGTTCTTTTTCAACGGGGTTATCTATCACTGTCTTCCTGTGAAAAGCTTTATGGTTTGGCCTGGTGTCACTCTTGTGGTTTCTAGGAAGCATTACGAACATGGAAAGAAAAACTTTAGATTTGGAACTCTGGAAGGTTATTGTTTTTCCATAAGAGTTCCATGATGGCCAATAATGTCAAAGACATAAAACAAAAGTATAATTTTACAGAGTGCAGAAAAGTTGCTTATATCGGAACAGAAGTTTCCCTCCGCATTTTGGAGTCGGGGATTTTTTTAAGACAAAATAACGGTTTGAAAAACAAAAGTGCTTTTCCTTGCAAGATTAAATTTTTTTTCAATATATTACAGTATGTGAGAGATTTTAAGTGGAAATTTTATTTTCTGCAGTCATTTATTTAAAATTTTTATTTATAGTAAGTATTTTTATGTTTCTTCCTCAGTTGAATGAAAGTTTTTATTCTAAGAATATACCTACATATGTATTTATCTTTTGCTGCCTTTCAAGTATTTGATTTGTTTCATAAATATTCAACGACTATTACTTAATATTTGCGTAATGCAATAATTTTAATTAGTCATGAAAGACAAATTATAGTTTAACTATACTATTGTAGTTTATAAACAAAAGAAAATAATTTAAAAAAGTGTAAAAATTTATGATTTTCTTTAAATTACGATTGATTATTTTTTGAAGAAATAATAATTTTAAAATTATAATTTATTTATGTACTAAATGGTCATATAACAACGGGAAATTATTTAAGTAATCTTAATTTCAGTCATCAATAGTGAAAAGTATTAATCATTTTTTTTATATTAATTTCTTTCAGTTAAGCTAACATTTTCCTAATAATTATAACATTTTCCTAATAAAAAACAATTTCTATTTAATTTCCATTTAATATTTGAATCAGAAGATACTGTAAATTTGGTTTTGTTGCATCTTTGAAAGTTTGAAGCTTTGTTGCATCTTGAATATTTAATATTTCCTTTCAATACCAAATTTCACCATATATTTAATATAAGAAAATAAATTTCTGTTATTAAGAACATTTAAAAGTTTATAAAGGGAGTTATTTTAGAATCTAGGGAATATGGATTTTAGCATTCTCCTCCCATTCATTTTCTATAACAACCGAGCACTTGGAATCTTTCTTCTTTTTGGCACTAAAATAGGCAGAGCATATGCCCATGTGATCAAATAGGATATCATCGTGAAGACGTGATTTGATCCTTAAAATTAAGAAGTAACCAAGCAAAAAACCTGTCCCTGCCACATTAAAAGGTACTTTTTCACGTAGAGGACATAAAGACAACGACATATTTTACCTTCCCAGGCCGATATCTGCAGTTTTGTTGGGTCTTCGGCTGCATAGAACTGAATCATTACTTTCTGGTTGTGAGAATAAACCTTTCCCAACCATGGGAAAAATGTAACTAACATTATGTTAGTTTTCAACTAGTCTCAATATAATGATAAATAATATATGAATGCTCAAAATAATGTTGATCTTTATAAATATTAGAAATTACTAACATAATTCTCAAGTGTATACCATAGTTTTCCATGTGTATTTTGAAGTCAATGTAATGTTTATCATGTTAAAATTTTACAAATTTAAAAATAATTTTTGTATTGTCTTTTCTTTTCAAAGAATAGTTTAATATCCAGACTTATGCGCAGTGTATTCAGATAAACTAAAAAGTCTATCAGTAGTCAGTTTTAACATCGGATGTTCAGTATTTAATTTAACAAACTATACACACACATATTAGAGAGAGACTTAAATGTAATAAGTTCTATTTAATAGAAAAAATGACAGTGAACAAAAATTTTACTTTTTCATTAAAATTATGCAAAATATCTTTTATTAAAAAATTTTAATTCAGTTGGACTTATTTATTTAGAAGTCATAATAAAAACCTTTTAAATTTCACAAACTTTAATTCATATTTCTGCCTGTAAATTTATTAAATTATTTTTTATAATGTTCTTTTTTTAAATACTTGTGACATTCAACAATATATAATGATTAAAGTAGCCAATGCTTCATTTATGTTAATAATTTACATCTACCCTAAACTTGTTAATATATATTTATCGTGATTTATTAGTAACTTTTTAGGTTCACATAAAATAAACCTAGCTGTGACACATGTTGTTTAAGTATTTTAATCAGCAGAAATTTAAGCTTGTCTTGTAAATTATGGCAGTACCTTTTATTTGAGACTCGATATGTTCTTCGAAAATCTCTCTCTGCTCTTATATCTATGGAGTCTCTAAAATACAGTTATAAACAGAATTAAAAAATCATCAATTTCTTGATTATTAATTGTGATAAAATATTATAATTGCGAATGAAAGTAAAGTATTGATCACAAACATAAAACACTTAAACTATTATTCCAATTTCGGTTTGATTATATAATTAAGTGGTAAAAACAAGCAAAATATAAACTTTTTATGTCCTACTGGCAGTACAGTGCCCTTCAAATCATATTTTCTTTGGCTCGATACGAGGAACTATTAAATAACGGGAAATGGATGTTGGACTTTTTCTTCCTATATGCACGTTTGTAGTGGTTGATGCTAGAAGTTTTCGGGTTTTCTCCCTTGTTATATGTGAATATTGCTCACTGCACATACATGGTGTTCTTCCGACAGGCAATTCTTGCGGTGGATATTAAAATCCATTATCAGTAATAAGGCTGTTCTCTACACATTGTAAAGATAATAAAAATATGTTTGATTATCAAAACTAATAGTATAACCTTGCTTTTCAAAGAATTCAGTTCAATATTTTCCACTCTTAAGCAATAGATGTATAACATGAGGTTAATTTTTTACACCATGTATATATCTATTACGATGGATGCTTTTTTTGTCTTTATTGCAAATGTTTGTAGAAATCTGTGCATTTGTTTTTGTTGTCGTGTCTATGCATAAGTGCGAAGTGCAAAAAAACCAAAAAGTCTAAAGTCCACTGAAAAATCTGTGCATTTAAATTCTATTTATATAAAAGTTTTCCAGTGTGGAAAGATGCGATCTAGTTAAATCAAATAATCGCTATAAGAAGATAAATTTTTTTGTAAATGATGATTCATTCATTTTATAAGCATCCTTCTTCTATAATATGCCATAACTTAGTTTTTACTTGAGTACTGTTTTATTTATAAAGATGGTTTGAATCTAGAATTTGCGAAACTCTCTGACAATTTTTATGCATCATTTCTAACTACTTATTAATAATATGCAAACAATTGCATATTAAATAGTGAGACATAAAAGTAATGTGATCTACAGAAGTCTGTAATTGAGAATCTTCGAATTATAGCACAAATCATTGCATTATGGTATTTTTGCCATGATATAATGAAGTCTTGAAAATATTTCTGTATTCGCACTACATTTATTTTTTCTTACATATTTTACATTTATTTACATTTATTTAAATTATATTTTTATTTTTAATAAGGAATTTTTATCTCGGTTATTTGTATTATATGTATAAATATACATAAATACTATGCCATTACTTAAAGTTGAATAGCTATTTCTTGAATTGAAATTTAGTAAATTAAAAGTAGTTTAATTCAATTAAAACACTGAAAATACTTTAGTTGATTGTTTTACTGGATTAACATGCATTGTATTTTGTGGTATTCATAGAATAGTACATTCCATCCATCTCCTTGATTGTACTACAGCAAATTTAATGAAATTGAAGTGTATAAACAATATGAAAATGAATAATTCTTTAAAAATATCAAGTAATATTCCTTACATAACAAGAAAATAAATAAATATTAACCAATAGGAGATTATTCTAGAAATGGTCATTTTAATTATCATCGGACCAATCATCATGTTTCTGCTTGGGAGATCGAAGTCCCGTATTGGACCAGCTGTCGCAGAAACTTTTCCCTCGCTAATGGTCATCCGATGACATGTAAAAGACGTGGTGAAGTGGCAGTTAGCTTTTCTAATCAATAGAGAGAAGATACTCGGTAATGTATATTTGTCCGGAGTAAATCTCGCATCTCTGATTCTAACTTCTCGGATGGAACAATGAAAAGGAGTTGAGCCTGAAAGTGTTGAATAAATCTGCAAATATATTAAGCAGTTATCAGCTGAAAATGGTAGCCCTGATGAAACGGTTGCATTTTAGTGAGAATGAGAAATGAAGACATTCTCAGCTGAATGAAATGGTGATTATAACTTTAAAAGTAAGATAAGCTTAGCTCATATAACATAACTAAGTATTGCTAAAATTGCTACAATATTTTCCTGGGAATTCAGCACAAAATGTCAGCACATTTTCTGCCTAAATAAATTTGTTTCTTATAAAAAGTCATTCATATACAATGTTATAGCTTCACAGTTTTTCACTCGCAAATAGTTATTGCAGAAAACTATAAATTATTTAACGCAATAATGGAAATATATAAATCTAGTTTTAAGAGGAATTTAAATTTAAGTCCAACAAGTGTGAGTCGTAATGAATATATTTATTGCATTTCTATTTAAACACCCACCCACCCACACTATATTTGTATGTATATGTATTAATAAAGAAAGAATAAATACTATAAATTAAAACCTCATAACCATATTAATATTTAACTTCATAAGCAGAACTTTTTTCACAAGCAGAACTTTTTTCACAAGCAGTTCTTTTTGCTTTTAAGAATATTTTTGATCAAAATGTATTTAAATAAATGTTAATAGACTCATCATTTAATAAATATAAAAATACTGACTTCCTAAACACCGGGGTATCAAATCAATTTCTTAAATGTAACCCTGAATTTGATTAAAGTTCAAATGCAAGTTAAATATCCAAATTTAAGTGAAAGTATGAGATAAGTTAATGGAAAATTTAATAGTATATTAAAAAATGAAATATGGCTATTATTTATAATTCATTATTTGAACGGCATAAATGAATATGACCATATTATTCGTAACACGTAAGAAATATTAAGGTAGATATATGTATATGCAATCCTGCACGTATATTTATTAGCTTCATAAAAATAAATTTATTTATAGTTGTGTGCCTAGTTTTAATTAATATTATACTTCAATGCATCTAAAATCTTATCAAAAATTGTAAAGATTTTAGCATTTTAAATGTACTAAAAGAAATGCTGAAGAGCTATTGACAGTGAAATTTAATCAGTTTCTAAAAATAATGCATATTTTTTCATCGTGTTGTAAATTAATGTGATTTAAATCAATGTACTTATAAATAGAAATCTCAAAATACTGTAAATATTTATGAACTTCAGGAATAGATAAATTCATAGAATCTTTACTGATATTAAAATTTTATTTATGAGAAATTATAGTTTCCATTGCGAATCAAATACAATTAAGTGATTCTCTTCAGGAAGTTTTAATTGAAGAAAAATAAAAAAATTGCGAAACCACCTGTTAACTCAAACTATGATAGGTGTTAGAACTAATGTTTTTGCTATTTCAATGTTTTATTAAAAATATTCTCTTACTTAATAAAATAAAAATCCTATTAAATAATTAATAATTAAGAAAATACTACTGTGTCATAAATGGGAATGAAACAAAATATAGTCTTAACTAAACATTTATTATTAATGATAGATTATTAATTTATAAATTAGCTTTGAAATTTTTTAAATTAATATCATTATTTAAATGAATGTGATTACCATTGTCATACTATTTGGGAGGTGATCATTAAATTTTCAGATTATAAAAGTTTGAAAAAAAAAGAAATCCACCATTATTTTTTGTATTTGATTTTCAAAATTTTATTTAATACATTCCAGATTCACTTTGTAAAAATGGTATAAACTAATTCGTGGTCGATCCTTAGCTCATGGGCGATTTTAAGACTGTTGACATACATGTCTACTTAAACCTCTAATCCTATCGACGTTTTCGAAGATGAACCAACCGGTGCGGAGAACATCTTTAACAACAAAATTGCTATGTGTGAACATAGAAACTCAAATTGCACATTATTTTCTTTTATTCATTGTAAAATGAATGATGCCCATATTGGGCATCATTAACACCATTCATAATTCCAGCCGCCTTGTTTGAATATTCACTTGTATTTAAGAAAATTGTAAATGTACCGAATTTTTCTTTGCTGACTTCTTATTTTAACACTCTAAAATTCACTACTGAATGGAAGAAATAAAAAGCTGTAAAACAATTTTTATTACGAAATGTCACTTTTTCAACCATAATAAATTTGAAATTGGTCGATGGATACTTTACGAAATACAGATTTCTATAGTCCTCTACAGAAAAAAACGATGGATTTCTTTTTCCCTAAACTAATATTTATGAAAAACAGGCGTCTGTGAAATGAAAGAATATTTTAAAATTCTTGAAAAAACATTCAATATCATTTTAATAAATAGTTATTATAAAATCTGAATATTTGCAGATAAATAATTTTAGATTCTAAAAATTTCTTAATTGTCCTTTATAAATATCATATAATCATATTGTTCATATTTATTCGTATTTTGTTTTTCTAGTGTGTAACACTAAGGAAATATTCATATCAATATTATTACCACTAGTTTACTAAGGTATTTCAGAATGAACTTAAATTCCTGTATTACAAAAATTACTTTAAAAAATTTAAATTATTAGTTATAGTCATTTTTAACTTGAATGCACATGCATATTCTTACATACACTATTTATTGTAGTTTATAATTTATTTTCATTGGTTTTGGGTACACAGAAGAGGTTGATACTACAAAAGTCCTATGTTATACTTCATATGGAAAGCAGTTATGATTTATGATAACTAGTACTTTAAAAAGCTTAAACCTAGCTGTCCTTTAAAATAATAACCTGATTAAAGAACATGTAAGTAATTTGTGAAATAAAAATATTTGATTTTCAATATCTCTAAACAGATTAAAGAACTTTTTTCATGCCCATTTTCAATAACAGAAATAGTATTTTTAAACTTTCCTTCCATGAGGGTTGAGGTTACTAGTTTTATCTACAACATATGAGATATACTGTAGATAAAACTAGTAAAAGCAAAGGAACAATAATATTATCTATACTTCAATGAAATGAAATGGTGATAGTTTCTGGATTTTAACTTAAAATCTTCATAAGTTCAAAATTTATATCATTAAATTCTCCACATTCGAATTTCTTTATCACTTATCTTTTTATGATATAGAGAGGAAAATTATATTATGATTTTAAATACTAAACCTAATTTATTATAAATTTAAGTCACATTAAATGTGTTAATTATATAATATTTTTTAAAATTAAAAACTTATTGTTGCTATTCAACGGTATACGTTTCCTTTTTTAATTAAATGATGGTTATATTTATAATTTTTATTAAAAAAGGCTTTAATATTATATCACCAAGAACAGCATGTTTTACTGTTATCATTTGAAACCACAAACATATAATTTTCACCTTCATTATCTACTTACCTTTATCATTACATATGTTACCGTCAAATCTACTTATCATCTAAATTTAGTTTTCTTTCTAAAATGCAAATTCCATTTACGCTGCTTCCAAGGAAGTGATGATCAACTTACTCTGTAATTCAAAATTCTTCATTGGTAACATTTTTGATTAATGTAATGAAAAAATCCTAAAGCATTTTCCTGAAAATAAACATGTGTACAGAAATATGAAATTTAGTTTTTATACAAATTTAGTTTTTATTGAGGCAAATAAATAAATTAATAAAAAAGAATCATAAACTTAATTCCATTTTCATTTGCATGTGTCAATTTTAAATATTTTCTTGTAAATAAAAGTAAATTATAATTTCTGTTATTTAGAAACTTATATAAATCATATGAAATAAACTTTATCCTCATTAGGGATATTAGAAGTCTCCTTTTCAAACACACAGGAATATTAACCAGCGCGTTTAATTACTTTTGGGTAACAAGTCTTGATTGACGAATTTGATTTTATAACTGAAAAGAAGTAAACTTTTATTATAATTTTTTCTGTAGTGATGCACCTGAAAATAAATCCAGAGTATATGTTGTAAAGAAAATAAAATAAAATGTCTATATTATTTAGCGTTTCTTTAATGAGCATCAAATTTATTTATTCTTATTTTAATTTGATAGATTTATGCATCTGTTTCGTTAATTTTTGCAATAACTTAAATTAGAATTAAGCTGGATTTTACCAACTTATTCAGTATGTCATCAGTGGAATTAAAATATTTCCTTAAAATATTGGTGAGACAAAATCCAGCAATTTCTATCACCCTCGGTTATTGTGATCCTGTTGAAATCTACTAAGATCCTATGAAGCTCCTTTGTAAATTTCTATAAACTTCTTTCCAGATGAAATTATTCTGAACATATTCAAATGAAGATTCGTTAAAAAATGTGGCTGATATTATTTTTCACTTCTTTTTAAACTTAAATGTCTTGTATAGAATGGAGAAAAATATGTTGTATATTAATTTTGTTAATTTCGTTTATACAAAAAGTGGGACAATAGTTTTTGTTCCAGAAGGAAAATATAACTTTTTTTGTAAATAAAAAATAATCACTTTCGTTTCTCATCCGAATTAACATCAAGATTACAATAAGGTAGCGTATGTATACAGTTTTTCCATTTTACACAGGATATTACGTTTATTTGCACTATTTTATAACAAAAATTGTAAAAGCTATTTAACAGATTGGAATTCAATAAAAATCGTTTCAAATGGCTAGAATATTCAAACTAATGTGTATGTTTACCAGTACACACACTGTGTTACTGTTATAAGTAGGAAAAAAACTTATTTCTTAAACTGCATAAAAATATTATTTTACACAAAATGTTAAAACTACTGCCTATACTTTATAGTTATATTTTCATCATTCTTAAGAGTAAAACTATTTTACAATGTTTCTATGTTTCAATGGTTGTGAAGAAATTATTCAAAAAATTTTGTTTTGAATTTCTTTTTTAATTTTACATTTTCCAATAAAATTGACGTTAAATAAATTTTTATAATTTTTAAACGATGCTAGAAATTTATTATGTAATATTTTTGGGATTAATTTTAACAAATAACTTAAAATGCAATTTAAAATTTATTTCAAAACGCTATCGTGTTATGCCTAATTTACCAAATGATTATTTTTCAATTGTTTTTAACATTAGTTATATTTGTATAAACAGGATCCGAGGTTCTGTCTTCTGGCTGGGAAAGGTAGACTCAGCCTTTTTTTCATCCAATGGATTGATAAAGCTGTGTACCAAGCATGCTTGAAAACTAAACATTGGCGGTTTGACTTTAGCCTGACCACCTAACCAGCGCATATGCTAGGTGCCCAGATCCCTCTGTCAAGAAAACAAATATAGACAAAGTAGACCTTGGCCCCCTGATGGGCTGTCGTACCACACAGTTTTGTTCAGTTTATATTTGTATAAAAAATTCTACTATATTCTTTTTCCAGTTTTTACATACGGTCATAACATAATAATAAATTTGACAGGTGGCTTTTAATAAGAAACAAAACTACTTTTTAAAAATGGTCTTCACAAATGGAATTTCTGAATGAGAAAATTTCTCAAAACTGGGTTTTATAGATGTTATACATTGATAGTTTTTTTTTCCAAATTCGTTTGAAATTTAAAGCAAAGCTTTATGAAATGGAAGTAACGATTGAAATATGATATATATTTTAAAGAAAAATTCAGAAAATTATATAATATTGAAATACCTTAATTATTCTTACCTTTAAATAACCTTAAAATAACCTTTATATAAAATAATTTAATTTTTACTTATCATTGCTTGACAATCATTCTGGAAAATCATAACTCTAAGATAGTCAGCATAAAAACGACATGAAATGTTTATTTAATATATAATAATTAGGATTAATTTAAGTCCATTTTATTTTTTACCTATAAACGGAGTCTCAAGAGCTTATAAATGAAATTGTAAGAGGAATGTTGAAATCCGGAAAATGTATGCTTTCAACATTCATAACACAGTATTTCACAACAAAGCTAAGCTATCTATAAAGTATTACATTTTAGTAAAAGAAAAAAACAGACTTGATCTTAAAATAGGGTATTTGTAACTAGCTTAATATTCTTTTGAAGTCTGAAAAAGGCCAATATCCCAATTAGTATATTTGTGATAGCTCAAAAAACTCAAGGCGTCATTTATTTTTACCTTAAGCTTTCACGTGTGATAGTATTTTTTTTAATATTTGAATAACAAAAAATTAAAGACAGAAAAAAGTATCACTAAATAAAAAATTAATAACTGTAAAAAAGTTAGAATTTTCGATGTTAATCTTCATTTGTTTGAGGAGATATTTGTTTAGTTCTCATTTAAGCTAATAATTATACAAATAAAACAATTTTTAGAAAAATTTGTATAATTATATGATGACAATGAAAAAGAAATCAAAATATTCATGATCAATTTAAACGGAAGTTTTAAATAAAATTGAATAAAGTCATAAATTTCTTTTAAAGCACAATCTACAATTTCCATCATTTATATTTAATCCAGGATCTCTAATGCTGTATTTGATTATAACTTTAGTTTATCACCTTGATACTATATTTAATTACCCTCTTGTATAATTAAGGTCAGATGTACTGATAAAAATCTGATATTTGCAAGCCACGCAAGAATATTATGCCTTGTTGAAAAGACAATTAATTTTACGAGTAAAAAATATAATGGGCTTCCGTTAAGTTAACAGACAGTGACAGGAGTCGTGTATCACCTGGGAATTTTATTTCTTGTAATTTTTCGCCTAGTCATTAATTTTTAACCAAGAACTGTCAACTCGAAACTATACTTACCTCAGATTTTTCTGAACATTTTTAACGTATTTGCTTTATAAGATTGAAGAAAATGTAAATCTGATATTAATCACAAAATGTAATTAAAATGAAATGTCTAATAGTTTTGTGCTACATCATTAAAAATTAGTAATTAGCTTTATTATGTCATAAAATTTGAAAATTTTTAATTTTTGAATAATTTGCGGAAGTGGTAAAGTTTTATGATTTTTAAATAATAAAATATTAAGTTGAATGAATAACAATAATTTGCAGAATCTAACAATATAAGTATCATTAGAAAAAGTGAATTCAGCCTTCATAATCTTTTAACATACGTAATTGAGTTAAAAGTTCTTATAACATATGGTAATACTCTCTTTTTTCTCATAAATTTTAACAAGTAAAATGTTATATTCCATATAACCATATCATATTCATCAATTGTAGTTAAACTAAAATAACTTCGATTATATTTATGATAGTACAATAATCACTTGGATGATAACCACAGCATGATACACATAAAGATAAGTTTCAATGTAATCAAAAGATGTAATACTAAGACATAATTTCATAATAAGTCTGTGTAATCTTTTAAAAGTCTTTACAGACATTATATAAACATTATATTATTATAAAAAATTGAAATTTGTGACGTTGGTTGGCTATTTAAAGATAATATATTGTTACAAATGTATTTGTATTTGTCTTAAAATATCTCGGACAAATCGGAAATACTCAATTTTGGCCAAATGGAGAGAGTCACAAATGAAAATTTTTCTGATTTTCAAAACTTTGCATTATAAAAATTTTGAGTTTGACATCGAAAATGTCGTGCTAGCGGCAACGAATGAGAATTGGCTTTCAACTTAATAAAAGACAAATTGGGATGGATTGATCAACATTCAGTTAGTGCAATGTTTAGATGAAAGCTTGTCACAATGAAGTCATTTAACCGAATCGGAAGCTTGGAAAATTGTTGGGACGTTAGTGGCAGCTGCTATTCGAAATAGAAAAAGACGTTGGAGTTTTACAAAGTATAATTTTCAGAGCTGAAATAGTTTTTGAAGACTGGAAATAAAGTCTGAAATTTAAAAGAAGATCATAAAGTGTGACAATGACCAATGAACATTCCTATTTAACGCTAATGGCTCAGAGAAACCAAATTTAAATGCCACCTTTCTTCAACAACACCTTCGCTCAGCTACTGGTACCACAGTTTCGATACAAACTGTCCAAAACTGACCTTCACGTGGTAAGGCTGTATGTTCGCCGACCAATGTTGTGTGTCATGTTAACAGCAAAGCACCATCAGGCCCACATGTAATGAATAACAGAGCATACAAACTGGAGGAAATGGCGCAATATTCTTTTCTTTGTCGAGTCTGGTATTTCTTTTCATGCAGATAATAAGTTTGTTTTCATCCAGATGAAAGCTGAACTAGAAACAATCCTACATTTGTACACAAAAGTGTCAGATTTGGTGATAGGGGGGTGATGGTCGTCTTCATTGATTGGCGATCTTTCGAAATTGAGCTCTAACCAGTATAATATATAGGGATGAAATCCTGAGACTTATCATAAGCCTTTATGATGTAGCATTTCGAGATGACTTCATGTTAATTGGCAAATATTGCAGCAGCCCACATCACACCACTTTCTAAATTATTTCTTTTTGAAAGAAGGAATCATACGAATGGAATAACCAACATTTTCTCCGGACAGGTTGACTCCCCGGAATCCAATAGAGCGTGTTCTTTCAAGGCAAACGAATTTATGGATACCTACCACCTCCAGAAACTATCTGAGAAATGTTTAGTGCTCCTCTGAAGAAATGGGACAGAACACCTCAGCTCCTCACTGATTCGTTGCCTCAAAGGTGTTCAACGTTGCTACCCGTCAGGGAAACCAATGATCTATACTTATGATTTTCTTTTAAAGAGACACTCTCTATATTTGTTTTTATAATATGCACAAACTGCATTATTTTTTTTGTATCCAAATGCTCCATTAAATGGATTATTCTTCCAAACAAATGTCACTTATCTCAGATAACCCACTACGTTAGTCAATATAATCAATCAAGTAATTCTCCAACTGCAAGATCAGCTAACAAGCTTAATGTTCTTCAATTGTTTTGAGCTGCGTTTTTAATTATAGAAATATTCTTAAATACAAATGATAACTTAAAACTATAAATAATTATTTTAATAACATTGACTCGTTACATATGTACATAAACATATCTGTCTTCCTATCTATATGTTTGATTTTTCAAAACTTAATTCATATAGGACATAAATATATTTGTGTTACTATTTGATTTTAATTTATAGAAATTGAGTTTTATCTATTTACTAAACTAATTATAAGGACTCGATATTTTCAAGAAATATTTCTAAGTTCTTTGTTTTCAGAAAATGGAAAATCCATATATGTTTCTGAAAACAAAACGTACTTATTCATGTTGAATTCCTTTTGCAAATATTTCAAATCAAAAGTGTTTTGTTTTATTATTTCTGAAAACACATGTCAATGAAAATGTTTTGACTTTAAATATTTTCTCATTTTAAGAACAGAAGGGATGATTTGAAGATTTGGTATTTCACAACTTTAAATTTAAGTTTTCAAGTTTAACACATAGTGATTTATATGCCATGAATAAAAGCAATAACTTTCAGATGCACTGGGATTTACTTTTGGAAAGCCATTTTTATTCAAAATCCATTCATCTTTCGTAAATTTGAAAATAAATGTGCTTTCCTTCAATTCTAATGTAGAATATATTTACTTGGTTTTTTTTCTTTCAAAAATTGTCTTCGAAGATGCATTGTTTCCTGGGTTTTCTCTATTCTACAATTTTCTACTCAAGAAATTAAAGTTACCTGATCAAAATAAATGGTTGTAGAATAAAACAAATTTTTTACTTAATATTTTAAATTTTACCTCATGTAAACTAATTATATTCAAGATTCATTTTAAATAAGTCAAAATGTTTATCTCACTACAACGTTCTTTAGAGCAAAACATATCGAACTCAATCCTAGATACTTTTGGGAATGAATGTTCAATTATGCCGTTTGCATGCACATCTTTCCAGGTGGGTGCTTGGAGGTTTCTGGGTTTTCTCCATGTTGATACCACTAACAAGTTTACAGTCTAATAGAAATCCAATCATATGGTTATTTTGTGGATATTAAAATGTTTTACAACATCCTTAAGCAATAGAGCAGTCCACTGCGTATCGTCAAAGTTAAAGATTAAATTATGAATAAAGCTTTATTGATAAACCCATTGTTGCACTTATTATACCCTGGAAAAAACTGAAAGCAAACAGAGTGCTGTAAGCTGAAATTAAAAGAATATATTATGTAAGAAATTTTTTTCATATAAAAAGACAGTAATAGTCATCAGCATCATGCTTTATATATATTTTGAAAGCATTTTTAAAGATTCAAATAATAGTTCGATCTTAACTGGATAAACTTTTAAAATATATATATTATTTGTGAGTGTGTGTGTGAAATGAGTTATTTATAAAGTAAATAACTAGAAATGGAAAAAATACAGAATCATAGATTTTGTAGAAATGCAATAAAAAGTTTCAGTAGTTCTTTCTATGAAGATTAACATATTCATTATGAAAGGATTGGAGCACATTTAAATTTCATCGTAAAATCACTATGACATTTTTATGATTGTTTTTTTTAATATTCTAACTTTATTAAATGTCAGTTTAGAAATTTAAAAATATCAAAGTATTCCAAATTTTAGCATCCATTGGATGATTGAAATATGATGGCTCTAAGAAAAATAACTAATCTTCAGTTTTCAGAAGTTGTCGCAAGACATCCATAAGATAAGATGGGATCATAAATAAGATTAGTAAGTTAATGCATTGATCGTTTCCTTTTATATCACATATTTTACGACATGAATTTTATGAAATAATCAACTTATATCTATACAAGTTTTATATTTTAGCACTTATTGTGAGATAAAAGTCAAGTAAGATAACAATTATTTTTAAATTGTAGTAGTGATTGGGTTTTGGTCAATTTTTAAATATTTAAGATTAAATTGATTTAATTTGTTTTGAGAATTTAATTTGAGAAAAGTAAACTTCTCTTTAATAATGTTATAAACATTTATATTTCTGATCATATTTATTACCATTTATAGAAAATTTTGTGAGAAAATTCTACAGGATGAACTCTTTATATCTTTCAATTTAAAAATATTTATAAGATTCCATTTGTATTCAATATTCAGTAAACATAATTTTTCATACGTTTTCAGAAATAAAAAAAAAATATTTAAATCCTGTTTATGTTTTGGAATAATAGATGATTGAAATATTTAATTTTTGATTGCTAGTAATTTATAGAAATTAGAATCCTGCGTGCAATTAACGCGACATTTTAATTTGCGCAAAATAAAAATGCCATGACAAGACTAAGTTAAATTTTATAGTCTTAAACCTGAGTACAATGAAATATAAGTTTAAACAATTAAAACAATAAACTCAATTTCCTCTAACTAAATTTTTTATTAAATAATGTTTATAACTATTATTTTTCTTATTTAGATTTCTTCATATGTGAATTGGAAAGAAATAAAGAAGATTATTGAATAACTAAATCATTTAGTGGCTACTGTTGCAAGTCTATAAGGAATAATAATTTGTTTGATTGCCTTAGTTTATATAGTGATTAAAAACATAAATTATTGCTTTAATATGAATTGAATACAATTTATTTGAAAGCCAATTTTCAAATAATGCCTGTTTATTTATTGTGGAAATCTCCTCTTCTTAATAGATAATAGATTTTATAAATATTCATAAATACTGAATAAAAAATTTCAGTTTGAAGTTTCAAAAGATTTTGCAAAACGAGAAAGCAATAGTTAATAATATTAACATGAAAAACTATGTTCTTAATTGATTTCTTTTTTACCAAACTGGTAGTGGTTCCTTAGTTTAGGCTAACTTAGTTAACGCTATGGATTACAGTTCGGAATTTGTGAGAAAATACAGCCAGAACATTTATGATAATACAATATCCGTTTATTAACATAAGTGGGACGAAATGATAACATTGACATCTGAGTAAAAACCTATGATTGTAAGATAACAAAACTAACAATTCTATTAGATTTATTATTTATTTAAGAAATGTAGGAGTTAAAAGAAAGAGGAAATGTATGAAGATTAGAATAGTGTGTTAAATAATTTAGAGTCATTATAGTTAAAAATTGTGTTATTGATACCTAATAAAATAGTTCCCATTATTTTAGGGTATATACTTTGTCTATATTAAAAAAATTATATTTAAGGGTATTTTTCATCGCTCACTACGTACAGGAAACAGAATTTTTAAATAAAAAATATATCAGCTATAGTTTTTGTAGCACAATTTAAACACAAATTGTAACACAGTTTTTCTAAAATAATAAATTCCTTAGCGTTTAATCAAGTATGTGAATTAGAGGAAAATAGAAGTTTCAATATAAGGTTAATTTATTGTGATTACTATTTGCTTAAAAAAATATAAACATTTTGTCATTTAAGAAATGAATTTTCTAGATTTGCTAACAAATAACTTTTAATTTAGTTTTTTTGACTTCTTATCAAAAAATTTAAAAGTTCTTTTTTATATTTGTGAAACTATTTTCTTAATATTGTATTATGATAATAAATTGCTTACTTCATTTTTTTCTAAAGATAATACTATCAAGCTTTAATAAAAGACTTTGCCATTCTCTTTTTGATGTAGACCTTATAAAAGTTTTAAAAAATTAAATACTAGTCCTTTCTTAAAAATATTATAGCATTTTATTATATTATGCATGCTTTAACCATTATCATATTAACTGTAATTGCATTAAAGGCTATTCTCGATGACTGAGTAATATTTGGGATCCTGAGAAGTAATGAAATTAGAAAATTATTTTTAACTTCAAAAATGATCATCGCATATTGGCAACAAAATAAATTTTATCTCATAAGAACTTCTGAATAGAAGACTTTTTAGGTTGTAGTATGAATTTTATTTTTTAAATGACAGAGCTAATCTTATTAATGCTATGACCTTTTCGTAGTTCACAGGAAGTGACTATATAGGGATTATTAGGAATGAATGTAAGTTCAAAATGGAAAAAACATGAAAATAACATAAATTTTTCTCAACGGCTTTAATTTAAAACGTTTCATAATACGAAGTTTATCAGTACAGAAAAATGCTTCGTTTTATTTTCCAAAGAATTGTATGAAAATATTATAATTATTTTATTTATGCTTTTTATTTGCCAAGTTTTAATTTTATTTTCTTCTCTTTCTCATGAAATTAAAAGTGTGAATTTCTCGAGAAAATTCGTTTTTGAAAAACTGTTGTCATCAAGCACATAACTTCCAAAAGAAAAATATATTAATTTTTGTAATTTCTATTTTTTAGTAAGTTGAAACTAGTTATAAAGTGTTATCCAAAAGCACAGAAGTCAATCCTAGAAATTTAACATCTATTATATCTTTTAGCAAGTTGATCACACGTATGCGCTGTGACAGATACAAACACAAATTGAAATAATCATAAATAATTCTTGCAATATTCATAATCAGCATCTAGTTGAATGTGTCCTGCTCTAGAAAAGAAAATGATTTTTTTAATTATTGAAGAAACAAAATTTGCTGAAGTATTAATTTTAAATTATCTAGAAACTTAGAAATATAGTAATTCTATGAAATTATTGCTGAGAACTTAACAGCATCAGATTTATATTTCCTAATTGGAAAAAATGTAATCTTACTGAAATATATGTGTTTTGCAGGCAGAATAACCCACAGTTTTATATATAAATGCCAAACTAACATAACTGTATTTAAATTTATTACTTATAAATAAAATAAACTCTCTTAGTTTTGAAAAATTGTTGATTTATTTTAATGGTAATAGATTTTTATTCTCTTCTTGGAAGTTAATATTTTAGGTACATATAAAATTTGGAATGTTCATTTCTTTTATTTCATTAAAAACGAAAACAGTGTATTGAAAGGTTATTTATAAGAAGTAAATTAGAAGAATACTCATAAAGTTGAGATTAATATTACGAAGTTTTGTTTAATTTTCTATTCAGTTTTATTTCTCTATTTAGTTCATTCCAACTTATAGTCACATAATTTTGCATTTTCTATGTATTCCTATTAAGTAATGCTTTTCAAATTTTAAATGTAAAAAAGATAATAAAATGGAATGAAAGTTTTCTTTTTCTTCTTGGCACAAATCTAGGTCTCAGTCTGTTCACAATTTCATAAATACTGTTTTTTACTGTAAATCATAATATTAAAAATTTCTGAAATTTAATAGATCTAGTTAAAATGTTTATTGAAAAGCATGTAATTAATATTTCTAATGCAATAAATATTTAATCAAATATTAATATTTTTGATACTTAATAAATCATTAGAAATTTTTTTGTTTTGATATAATGTATAACTATGACATCTTTTTATGAAAGTTTATGGAACACATTAATTCTGAAATATATATATTCGATTTTCAAAACTGAAATGAGTGTAACTCTTAAAGGAAATGAAAACTAAAAAGCAGTTTATTAATATTCCTCTTATTTTATAAATATTTAATTAAACATTATTTCTTGTTATCGATATTAAATAAATCATTAGAAACTGCTTTATAATGTATAATTTTAAAACATTTATCGTAAGAAAGTGTGTAGAATAAGTTAAGACTGAAACATATATATTTGGTTTTCATCACATGGGTATTCTTAATTTCTCCTTTAAGAGACATTATGTAATGCTTAAAGGAGAAACATAAGGAATGCCCATTTAAATTTCAATTGAATGAAACATGCTTCAACTCGACGGATCAAAACCCAGCTCTGGACCAACTATAATAGAAATTTTCGCCTGGTTAATGATTATTCCATGACGTCCCTAGTTTCTAATTCTAGCTTTTCAAATAAATGATAGTGAAAAGGAATTATATAGAAAAGGTTGAGTTAATCTCCAGACATTATGTAATGATTCAAAATAAGATTAATTCTTTTCTGAGAAATATTTCCCTTCTGATGATCTTCCTAATATTTATATAAATTATCTCGTTTGCGAACGGTATTTATAAATTAAATTGATTTAAAATTTATCTAATTTGTTTATGCTAAGTAAAATCAATTCATTGTAAATTATATTCAATTGATTCATTGTAAACTGTTATTATTGATGTGATGATTCCCCAATAGATAGCTATTTATTTATATTAGTTTCTGAAGTTATCTTAAAAGAGAATAAATGTCAAAAATAATAATTTTTTTAATACTCAACAAATGTGGTTTTAATATCAAACTGATAAATTGAAATGATTGAAAGACAAGCACCATCAGAAAATGTGGGTGATTGGAACTGGGATTTGGATGAAACGTATAATATCATATTTGCAAATAAAGTACTATTTTTTAAGTTAAATATAAAAGTCTCTTAAATATTTTATTTTTTAGTACATTCATTTATAATCTAATGTTCAATTATACATAATCTGAATTAATTCATAAATGAATACAATTAAAACTATTTTCATTGAATTAGATATATGTCAATTTTTACTTTCTGAATTAAGTTTAGTTTTTATTACTATCATAATTTTTATGTTTGAATTCGTTACAATGTGCAGTTAAATGTACTTCTTAGCTCAACAATTAGATATAATTTTTTTATCACACAATAGTTATACATTTATATAAACATGAAATATAATTATTGATTATTATGTATCAATAGTTACATTTCATGCTTAAGTTTCATATATTAGTTTGGCTTCTCAAAATTCATTTAATAATCTCTTACATTCATTTAATAATTTTTAATAACTATATCATCCAAGACTTTAAGGAATAAAAATTACTTTTTAATCATGAGTAATTTTTGACATTTATTTTCGAAGACTGATTTTTTTTATATTGCATAATGTATAACATTCGTTCCAGCATTTTTTGTCGTAAGTATGCGTTTTTTTAAACAATCATTGAAAAAAGTGTGCACAATACAGAAAATTTCATCTGTATTTTTTACAATTAAATACTGATAAAATAGAATTTTTCTTATAATAAAAAATTTAATTAAGATTATTAACAAAGTTAATTAAGTTAACAAAGTTACTTAAGTTTCCTTCAAAAGCTGTTAAAATAAGTTTCATATAATTGCTTTTCACATTCTCTTTTCCTATAGGAGAGAATAATTTCTTTTCTTAATAGTTCATGGTTAAAATTTAAGTTAAAAATATTTCTATATCAGTTTTTAATTTAACACATGAAAAAATACTTTATAGTAAATTGAATACATCTTTGTTATAATGAATTCTTTATTTTTAAAACAGTATATTTCTCAAAAAGAGTATTCATCTATTATTTAATTGATTAGTTTAAATTGTTATCTGTAAAATTATTTATAAATTTATTAATACATACACACGTGCTGATACACTGACCTTTATACAATTTCCTGAACATTGTTGCAGAAACATAATTACAGAAAAATTTAACTAATTCAAATTTATATATATATTTTTTTGATTTTTATTGAATATTTCACAACACGTATATGGTAAATAAATGAAGAAAGAAAAGTACTACAATTTTATTAAAAAGGTGAATCAAGACATCAATTTTCAAGACTTAAGTTTTACACAATCATTTTTTATTGAATAGCAATTATTTGGTGGGATGCCATTATATTTGAAGACGAAGAAAAGTTAAAAATTTACTTTTAAGAATTCAAAAATAATATTTTTATTATTTTTAAAGACATTTTTCATTCCTATAAGAAAAAAATGAAAGAGACAATTAACCCTTTTATACTTCAGTAATAATTGTAACACGGCATTACTCGAAGTTTCCAATGCATTTTTTGATTAACTCATATTGGTTTTATGTATATATCAATAACATTATAATACGTTTCCTTAATTGATTGAACTTGTTATTTATTAGACATTGTTATTTACAAAGCAATGTGTTTATTTATTTCAATTTGCTTAGTAAAAGACAATTTTTTTTTAACTGAATTTGCTTTAAAAGTTGAATTTATCACTTTTCACATATAAGATATATTTAGGTATTTAAAATTAGCACGTTTGTCGAAATGTAGTAAATGTCACAAAGTTGTCAATTTCAATTTTGAGAGGTCATTAATGTCACTTGGTATCAATGTGTTAACTGTAAAATATTTCATATTCAAAATATTACTTTAACCTCGACTTTGCATTTAAATAAAATTGTTAGAAAAAAATATTCACTTGAATGCTTACGTGCATAAATAGTACAGAATATGACTAAGGGATAAAATTTTTGTAAAAGTTGAGTATCTCTTTTATAAAGAACACTGATTTAATGAATATCCAGATTTAAAGAGGGACTTGAAAGTACTTGATTGGTATACACCTAAGTCTGTTTTTACACGGTCTTTTTGTACACGGTTTTGATATAACACGGTTTGAAAATTGAATATTTTTAATTTTTTTACACGATTTTATTCCATTTAGCACGATTTGAAATTTTATGTACTTAAATTTTTTTTGTCAAATTTAATTTTTGCGAAGTATGTTCATATCACAAAAAAGTATTTATGAAAGAAAAAAGTCTGAAACCATCGATAGTATCGATAGTTTGCGAACACTAGCTTAAAGATTTAAGTGAATTCCCCTTTAGCGCGTACAAACAAGTAGGGGAATTCCCTTTATGTGCATACAATAAAATTTACTGGTCAGAGCAATTGAAACGTGTTAATATTTTGTGAACTGTCAATGCAATAAGACGTGTTTGGTAAAGAAATTTTTTGCAGGCAAATTTGATTTTCCATTAAATTTAATTTTAACGCATTAAGATAAAAGGTAAGCCAAAAAATATTTTGTATTTATTCAGTTATTTACGAATAACTGATGACGACAGCAATTAAATTTATGTTGTTGTATTTATGATTATCACTTATTCTATTTTATTTTATTTTTTACCTTAAAAATTGAATAACCTATTCTTTTCGTTCACAACATAGTTTTTTAGTTCCTGAACTTGCCATACATTTAATTTATATTACTTTTAAGATTAGAGTGCATATCTTTTTTAGCATTAATTACTATGCTTGTGAAAATAAACATTATATATTTGATTTAATAAAATAAACATGAATTCTTGTTCTTAAAAATTCTTGTTTTTCACTAATTTTAATAGGTTTTAGAGATTAGGAACAAATCACCCATTTTTGTATAAGATCAATGTCTTTTTTTACACGTTTTTTTTTACACGGCTTCTTCTGGAACCAATCTACCGTGTAAAAACAGACTTAGGTGTAATGTTAAAAATATTTATTGTTG
>JAPDSC010066782.1:0-13914 GCA_026290005.1 Latrodectus geometricus
AGAAACTTATAATAAAGAACGAACCTTTATTTTCTATTTGTGATCATGTTTGCCTGTAAATGTTTGGTTCTTGAAATGTATCAATCGTCCATCAATACTGAAGAACATTTTAGTAATATGAACTGCATTAAAACTGAAAAACCTATGATGAAAGAGGAGAAAAGAGATTGGATTATTTATCACGTTATGATGCGTATTATTTTTATTACTTCTGGAGTTTATTATTTCTGAAAAGACAGCATAAGTTTATTCAGCAAAGAAGATGTATGATACATATAAATTTGACATTCGTATTCTCTTGATTTTATCATCTTAATAAACTATCAATGGAAACTTATTTCATGTAATATTTGCGATGGAAAAATTGCATCTAATATTATTCAAAAGAATACATAACCATATTTACTTGTGATTTTAGGATCACACCAAATTCAGGATGAAAAATGAAAGAAAATTTCAGGTTTATAAATCGGATCACAATTAGAAAAATCTTTAATATTGTAAGAGAATGAGAATGCTTATGAATTAAATTTCATTGATTTTTTCGCTTTACATTCACTACATATACATTAGGTCTCTTTCAACCGGAACTAAGATTTAAAATATGTTCTGATCTACCACAATCCTATTTTGTATCTAAGCCGATTAATAATTGATCTGAAAATCAATGACTAATCGACTTATATTCATCGACTGGCTAAATATTTAGCTATAAGCGTAGCTACAGTTTTCGTAACACAAATTAAAAAAAAAAACTTATTAAGTAAATTATAATGAAATTAGGATAATTGCACATATTTGGAAAATAATTCTAAATATGAATTACAATCTATCTCCAACTGAGTCAATTAGTAGTTGAGCAGAAGACTGATTACTTTACTAATTGATCCATATTTATTAATCAGCTGATAACTTACTTAGCTTAACTACAGTTTTTGTGATACAAATTTGAAAAAAATATTTTATAGCAAGTAAAAATCATTGTTATGCAAATTACACAGAAATTAGGAAAAATTTAAATTAAGAAGGTAATTATTATATTTAAAAACTAGATGCACGCTATTTTTGAATATTGATTATAAAGTAGACTTACTTTTTTTTAGAGCCGTGGTAATTTAATTGTTATATTGTTTAATAGTTAATAATATATATATATGTATTGAAAATTACTACAATAATATGACATTTAAAGCGCCTTTAACTAAAAAAAATAAGAATATACTGAGGTTTAGCTTCCATAGTTATTTTTATTTTATTATCCATATTTATTTTAAATATTAATCAATATAAAAGATTTAAGATGTAAATATGGGTCGCGGTGGCATGGTTGGTTAAGGTTTCGTTCTCGTTACCAAAAGGTGGTGAGTTCGAATCCCAGCATAGCCGAAGATCCGTCGCGTTCACTAATGGCGACTGTGGCACGTAAAATATGTCAGGTCGCAATGTCCTCCATGCTCCCATTACAAATTAATACCCCTGGGGGTGGTTGGAGCCAGGCTATGGGTCTTCACTGGTTTCAATCTCTATATTGGAAGATTCAGATGGTGCTGCCCTCTATGAGCTTCGTACTTCCACCTTCGCATGTGGGTGCCTCTATTCAAAAACGGAAGATGCTCTCTCTGACTTCATTCACCCAGTCTCTTAATGATCGGGCCTTGCGTTGCCAAGCGTCATCAGTAACAACAACACTTACTTTTTTCGGAAAAATCTTTAAATACGGTATTATTATCCACACAATATATTATCAGCTTCACAGATAAATATTAGATTGGGTTGATTGGTTGATTTTCCCAACTTTATTTAATATATTTTGGATTCACGTTGTGAAAATGGTTATAAACTACTTTATGGTTGATATTCAGCTCACAGTATCCTTGACTATTACAGGCGATTTTAACATACATGTCCTCTTAAACCATTTCTGTGATCCTATCGATATTTTGAGTAATAGGATTAATTATACGAGGTGCAATTTTGGCACCAAAAATACCCATGCTTAATCAACGAAACTAAAATTGCATGTTATTGGTTAAGGCAGTATCGAAACCATAGACATTATCACAATTCTATCCGCTTGCTTATATTTTTGTTTTTATCAAATAAATAAATAAAATGTACCGAGTTTTCTTTTGTTGAATTCTATTTTTAGCAACCTATAACTCACAAATGAATAAAACAAACAAAAAACTTTAACAGATATTTTTGGTGGTTAAAATTCAAAATGTTATTTTTCTAACCAGCATAAGTCTGAAATTGTTTGATCTTTACGAAATAAACATCTCTAAAGACATCAATTAAAAAATAATAGATTTCTTTTTCCTCAATATAATATAAAAGTCATTAAAGTTTCTTGTATTGTTTCGAGACTTAATATGAAACTTAAGGACTTAAGATGTAAAAACAGAATAAGGACTCAATAAATTGCTGTCCTGAATTACCAAATCAAACTACATTAGAAATTTTATTATCAGAAAAGCTAATGAAACGTTGGGAAATTCTTAGAATTGAAATTTATAATGTCGGAGGCTAAGCTTATTATTGTGAATTCAAGATTTGTTTTCCCTGAATTACGAAGAACAAAATTTTAACCATAATTTTTCCTCTGGGTTTATCGTTTAAATAGCCAATGTCTGTAAAAAATGTTTCTAACTAAAAAAATATTTAATATAATTCCTATCTTTTGAGAGAATTATAAACTGAGATAAAAATATTCTAGAATGATTTTTATTTTAGAAAGATTAAATTAAATTATACTTCCTTGGATAAATTCAAAATAATTGTTAAATATTCATATGAACAAGCATGCAATTAAAAACTTAAAGAGAATTAATTTTTAATCAGTTTCATAATCTGTTCTTTAAGCGTATTAAGTTTTAAATTACTTACAGACTTAAATTCAAATTTGACAAGCGAAAAAGATTTCAGCAGAAAAAAAATAGGAGAAAATAAGAGTTTTCAACTTCGTTTAATAGCATTAATTGAAGCTCCAATCTGTATCTGGTAAAAAGTTTTTTCTAATTCTTCTAATTAAAATGAAATTAAGCAATTCTTAATCTTTGGAATCTGGCATTATGAATAATGCAAATTCTTAATACTTAACAAAATGACATATATTCGTAAATGAGTGAATAACAAATTAAAAATGCCTTATTTGTTTAGCATAATCATGAGAAGGTTTGGATATGGGAAGAGACATAAATACGGGTTTTTTTTACTTTATTATATTCATAATATTATTTTGGAATAAATGAAGAAATAATTCTAGTTTTCCTAATGAGAGCAGCTGTTTTATAATTTAAATAATTAAATAGTTTTGACTATTTTTAGAATATATTTTAAATAAGTATATTGATAGACTTTATATGATTTCTAAATGCCATTATTTATTAACTGTGATTGCTTAAATTTATATCATTATTGTTTTCATTTTATGAAGCCTTTAAATTAACAATCTTCACTTAAAGTTAATCTATATGTGTTGTTCAAAAAACTAATAGTTAATCTTATTCACAAACTTTAACCAATTAATTTTACTTTCTTTAAAGCATAATTTTACATTTTTGTTTAACAGGTATGTATTACTTAATTATCATAATGTTTATGACGTAGTTGTAAATTTCTTCTTTTAGCACTCTTATTTATACAAACACCTGTTCTGTGCTTACATTCAATTTTGAAATAAAAAAATTGATAACTTTTTTGCAAAATATAATAATTTGATGAATATTTTTATAAAATGAATAGTTATGCTGGATCAACGAATATCTGAAACGTGTATGCTTTATGTGTGTAGAAAGAATGATATGGTCATGTGTGTGTGAAATGTTATTAGCAAACCTGATATGATTTGGTTGGATTGACATGTCACTATCATGTTACTCATGGTTGAATTCATGTTACTGCCATCATGCTGAAAAATCAGCTCATGAGATTCATAAATGAGCAACATATATCGGAAAATAAATGTTTATTCTGTGCATGATTATTGCTATTATACGCCTGTTCCTTAATGCTTCTTCCAACAATACACCGTCATCAACATAAAACTGAACAGGAAATTCCCATAATCGTAACTTTCTATGGAAATGTTTACCAGTTTTAAAATTTTTTAAGTCTTTGCTAAATAATTAAAGTGATTTACCATTTAGATTGGTATGCATAAGAATATAATTAAAGTTAAAAATAGCAATGACATTTAAAATTTTTAAAATCTTCTTAGATGGTTGACATAATTTACGTCTAAATAAAAAGAAGTAGTCTGGAAAAATCCAGAACATCAAATATACCGAGCTACACAAGTAGACATATAAAATACAATGTGCATCTCGAATTATTCCTTAGTCACGAAACTGGAACTTGGGAATTTCTATACCAAAGAGAATTCTACTATTAAAACACTGTATTACCTCATATTTTCACGATTAAACTCAATGATTTCCATTATTAATGAATTTATTCATTTCCAAAATTTAAGCATGCGTATTAAAGTGTTAAATTACAAAATTCAATCTGAAATTAAGTGACTACAACTCTTTTTGGGCGTTGAAAAATGTTATATAGTGGTCAATTATGGTTTCAAGTAGAGAAATATGAAAAAGTACAGTCGTATAAGAAGCAATATTTTTAGCTTTTGTATAAATGTGAAAAAAATATATTTGAGGCTCTACGTATTTTCTTCTGCACAAACATATTTCTGAGGTTGGTTTTTATATGATTAAAGGAAGGTTTTTTCGCTCTTATGTACTTGTTGAACCATTGAAGGAAGACAATTGAGATGCTGCTTGATGCTTCAACGTCCATCATTCAAAATTTTGTTAAAAAGTTTAAATAATTTAAATTGCTTTCCAGAAGCTTAAAATCGAAAAGTTATGAGTATAATACACGATCAATGTACTGATACAACAACTATTATTTCTAATTCCTTTGACAGTTCTGAATAAAGACCGATGGTAATTGTGATGTACCGAATGCCAATGCTGGTTATAAGAGTAGCAAAATATCGTCTTATTTCTTGGTTCTGTGTGCAGCGTTTTGATAGTCATATACATGTTCAAATATTCCGAAGAGAATGCTTGTCACCTGGTTGTATTCGATATCATAATAAGATTCCTACATCTCTAATGTTGGTATAGGAGTCTATACATGACACGAACATCTTTAGTTTAGATCATCGATACTTCGAATGGTAATAGGTACCTTTCTAACATCTTAAACCAAGTTCTTGTACCTTATCTTCAAGACCTGCAAAACGTTATCTATCAACAAAATTATCCAAAAGCACGTGTTACGTATCGTGTTTTTATATATTTTTATTTGTAAGAAACTGTGTTATACTATAGTATTTATAAGAAACTATTCTATAAAATAATATTCGATGCAAGTCCAAGGCAAGACAACAATCAAATACTATGCAAGATAATCAATGGTTGTCCTGATGTACAAAGTCTTCATATCTCTCACAAAAGAAAATACCTTCGAATCATAAATTTTTGAGAGAATGGCCTTTCAACAATCTCAAGCAATTAAGATTAATGAAATGTGGTATAGAGTTAAAGCAACATGGAATAAGTTGTTCCGTTTCTTTCATCCAAGTCATGGTCAATACAAAGCTTAGCCACTTAAAGGCATTTTAGTTGACAGGGTAGCAAATATTTATAGCAATTTCGACTTCTTGTAAGCCTCTAAGCTACTTGCATACTTAACTTTGTCTTCATGCTAAGTAATTTACACAAAAAATATTTTTTTACTAGTTTTCCCTCATGCTGTTGAAATTTTATTGGTAATAGTGTATTTTAATATAGTCTTTCCGCTTAATTTATTGCTATTTATCACTGATAATAAAACTGACTTTTTGCTAAAATAATAAAAAATATTAAGAATTAAAGCTAATTTGCATTGTATAAATCAAATTTTACGAAAATTTATTACACAATTTATACCCAAGCATAAGACGTAAACAAGTTATATCAAAGAGCTAGTCTTAACATTATACATGTACGATTAATAAAAGAGGCATTATTTATTATTCAACATCTTCTAAAGGCTTTTGTTTGATACGTTAAGATCTCTCACGCAATGAGAAAAAAATAAAGAACAAATGTAATGATAATTTGTCAACAAACTATTTCCTTCTGTAGTTTCCTAACTACTCTTACTAAAGGATTCCGAACTTCTCAAAAGACTTTTCTTTTGGAAATTTAAACATCAAAGATATATCATGAGCTCTAATGAAACAAAAATGTCTCTAAATTGCTCCAACAAAGCCATCCCAATAAGCAGAATGAGTAGAATAATGTAAGATCATGTGAAGGATAATGGTCTTACATAATTTAATCTTAACTTATAATGAAATGAATCTATTGAAACTCAATTGAATAAGTTTGTGTTTTGAATTTCTTATGTAGAGTGAAGAATGCAATTTTAAAACTTTCTGATAATGTTGTTAAAAATAAAATCCATAATACAATAAAAAAAACAGGATTTATCATAAATAAGGAAAAATAAAAAAAAGGGGATGACATAAAAGCATTCTCTGAAACATTTTAGAGGTTTATAATTTTAAAATTAGTTCACATATTTTAGACAAATAATTCTTTTGAAATCAAATAACTAGTTTTATATGATATGAATAAGAGACTTCATGTTGCGTATGATTTTTTGAAGTCTCTCTCTCTGTACATATATAAAATTTAAAGGTAAAGAATTGTAAAAAATTGGGTTTATTAATGGTTGTACAAAATGAAATTTACATTAGAAAATTTACACAAAAAATTAAGAATTTATATAAACTATGAAATATATAGGCATTGAAGACAGACTTTTATTTGGTTGCATTATTTTTGTAAGAATCTGTATCATGATACATTGATAATACTGGAATAGCCTCCACTGCTCTGTTTCAGCATTATCACTGATAGTAATAGTCTGCACTGCTATTTCAATTTTAGATGCAAGTAAAATTTCATTTATCTATTGCAGTTGAAGTCTATTGTGAACCTGTTTGGGATTCAGTTTTGTGTTGGCCGTCTATTCCAGCAGGACAAACCGTGTGGAGATCTTGCTTGCAGGTACTTCAGTACGTAGACGACATTCCGGATGTGAAAAGTGTAGTATTACCGCCTGGTAAGTTAGCTTAAATCACTAGACTTAGTCTGTTTTTACATTTTTCTTAGTAAATATATATTCCAAGTAAAAAATTATAAACTTTGATTTATAAATTTTTGCTTGAAAATGTTACAAAAAGAAAATATTTTAAAATTAAATTTTATTCTTAATTTAAGAAAATTTTTACAAATGATACTTTTTTAAAATTATAATCGTGAATATAATATTTAGAAATTATACTGCATATTTTTAAATAAAATGCTTTATGAAATATTTCTTGAAAAAATGTTAAATAAATTTAATGTGTGCTTTTTATGGCAATTTAATAAAATATATTGCTTCATTTTAGACTATAAATATCAAGAGTACAGTTTTAGAAAGCCATTAAGTGGAAAATGAATCAAAGGCACGCATTGCCGCAGTTGAATATTAAAAAATGATTTACAAACTTAGAAAAACATCGCGTAAGATTTTTTATGGTAAAAATGTACTGTACGGTCGCCCTTGGTGACATTTTCAAAAAATTGCCAAACATCTCGCCAACTTCGCCAATCTGGCCAAGCAAGGTCTGAAAATAAACAGAATATTCCATTTTTCATTGGTCGGTTTCCGTTTTATCAGAATTCCCTATTTTTCATTGGTCGGAATCCCTCATCTGTGATTGGTCAGAATTGGTTGGGTTGCCAGAAAATGTTATTTATCGCCAAATTTGGAAAATCGCGCCAAGAGCGACTGTACAGTAAATCTGAGCCTTTTTTCTATCTATAAGAACTTCTTTAAATCTATATAATTAAATAATATAATATAATTAAATAATATAAATATATAACAAAAATATTTTTTAGTCTAAACATTTCCTGCAAAAATGTTGTTGTTAAGGCCCGGCTTCTACGAATTGCACTTTTTAGTACTACGAAGGACGTAAGTGATGATATATTATAATGTGGGACACCCAGTGAGTATGTCATCGTAGTTTTAAAAGTATATTTTCATAATTAAGCTTTTTGGGACTAAACAGGAAGATCCCTACATTTGGCTTGCTATTAGAGAGGTATGATTTTACATAGCAACCAAATTTTGGTTAACGTGCTCCTGCCGCCTTTAGTGAACACGACGGATCTGAGATTGGGACAGAATTCGAAATTACTCCTTATAGGGAGTCAAACCTCTTAACCACCAGGCCACCGCATTCAAAAATTAGATATTTTATTTTGCGCATATAGGATGGATAGAAAATGCACTTATGACATAGAATTTACAAAAAGTATTTATTTTAAAATCTATATTTTTAATTATTATAAAACTCTTTTCGTTAATCTGCGCTTTAGGTCCCCTACTCTGCCAACTTGGCGATAAATGCACCAAGCGTGGTAAACCGGACGTTTTTATACCCAATGAGCTCTTTATGGCAACCTCCGTAGGAAATAATTTGCGTTTTTTCGCGCATGCTCATTAATTGGTTTTTTTCTTTAAGCATTTTCATTGGTCGTTAATTAGTTTCAGTTTGAAAAATCGGTCATTTTCATTGGTTGCTGATTAGTTAAAAATCGTATTCCATTATCTCCATGGCAACAGCGTTTTTGAAAACCCGCCAAATACGGGACCCACAGCACACTTTCGCCAAGTTGGCAGAGTAGGGGACCTAAAGCGCATTTTCACCACTCTTTTTTTTTTACATAATATTTGAAATTCCTTCTAGTCTGTATTTTGACCTTGTACATGAATATATGTTGGATTCAAAAAAATAATTGTTCTTTATTATTATAATTCAGATATATGACAGAATTATTAAAATTAATTCTATCTTTTTCCATTCTATTCTTTGATTTTGATTTTTGTTGCTTCGATTTGAAATGTGTTCTTTGAAAGACATCACTTTTCTCTGTACGTGGAATTATTTAACTGTTTTATTTCAATTCAATGAGTCAAGTTGTTTCTCCGACGTTATTACAAATTGTTTCACATTTTTAACTCCGCTGTTGTCACAAATGGCAAAAGAATGAAGTTTTCTAAGGCTAAAATTAATTAAAAGTTACATAAAAAGAAGAGGGATGTCAAAACTCACTTTTACTCCTTCGGGTATTATATAAATGACAAAGAAATATCTCGTCACCTCGATGTGGAAAATAAGAGAATGTTTTGGGAATGAAGAAGACAAAAATTAACAAGTTTTACACTTTTTTTTTATCTTTTTGTGAAATTAAATTAATAGACACTTTTCTCAAAATATATTGCCCTTAGAAAATGAATATTGAATTGAGGGATCTCTTGTTAAATTAACAATAGGAGTTTCTATGGGATTTTTTAAGTTACATTTTTTGCATTTGAAATTCTACTAACATCAGAAAAATTAATAATAACTAAGATTTTAAACTGAAGGAATTATACACGTACATATTTAAATTTACTTCTGGTCTATATTTAGATTTTCTCTCTCTATATATACCTTCATCACTTGATGATGAATATTTAGTTTTCTTAGTTTTGATGAATATTAAGTTGATGATGAATATTTAGCATGTTTGTTGCTTTTATTTAAACAAAAAACTACATTATTAACCATAAAAAGTTTACAGTAGGAAGCATAATAAATATATGCGAATATAAATCTATAATGTGAATATACAAAATAAAGGATATATTTGATATAATAGTATGAAGAAATTTTTTCTAATGGTAGAGCTGTGTGGGATTGAATCTGTCTTTCACAACAAGGCTAAAAAATGCGACTTATTTTAGCGTTAACCGGTGCACACCGGTTAACACTGTGAACCAAGTCACGGAGGTATGAGTAGCATTGCCCACGCCACACCAACATAAACCCGTTTATAGGGCGGGTCACATTCATCCATCATCTCAGAAGAAGAAAGGACAAAGATACAGAGAGTGAGAGAGAAAGGAAGCGTCCATGCCCAAACCGGGATTCGAACTCGAGACCAACAACCCAGGAGTCAGGAACTCTAACCACTCAGCCGTTGACCGGATAGTATGAAGAACTAGTTATTAAGTTTTCCAAGGAAATATAAATTTTTCAAAAATTGTTCTGGGAAAAATCATATTTACAGCAGATATCTTTGTTAATAATAATAGCACTTATTGAATCAGGAATGGATTCTAAAAACGTATTTGGTATCATATTTCAGATACAGCAGTTCATATAATTTAAAATCTTCTAACAGTGCACTCATTTTAACAATGTCCCATCAATCAAAAACCATTGATCAGGCATTTTTTTTCTCAATTTGTAAATTAAATCCTGAATATGGCAATTAGAACACTATTCAAGTTGAACATGTGTTATATCAGAAGAGATCAGGTTGGCATAGTTAAAATATGACTGTACATTGCTTTGTTGAAATACAGCATTTTGAAAACCTCAAAAGAAGTGCCAAATCACGTGATATTCATCATAAATGTAAGTGCTGATGTTCACCACTAAAAAGAGGGACTAGAGACATGCATCTTTAGGTACTATATCATTACTCCAGGGGATGTGTTAGAATGGTGGTGTCGAATAATTGAGGAAAATGTGTGTCCTTCATAATCTCACTAAACTTGGATGTGATCATATTTATACTTTATGCAATAAGATATCTTAAAAGATAACGTTTTTTGTATGTTTTATTATTAGTTACACGTTGAAGATATTAGTGTATACTATGAAGTGTCCAGCAAATTTCATACTAGAATTCTTATGATGTCCATACTGACACAAGTAGTGTCAAGCTGTGCGTGCCGACACATCTTCACTTACTGAATTTTTACTCAATGTTGTAGCATTACTCAAGCTTAAATATTTCCAGAAATTATTTTTGATAAATTAAATTTTCAGTATGTAAGAAAATAAACGTTGTTTCAAGATTTCTGATAAAATAATGCTTAATTAAAAAGTAAAATTCCTAATCACTTTTAAAGAGTACTTAATGATAGTTTTATAAATAAATTATTATTTAATAAAAATGAAATAATTTGGTATTTATGTGATAAATATAATTATATTAATGTTTTATATTTTGAAGTTATGAATGCTAATATGTAAATATTAATTATTTAATTTGAGTAATTATACATTGTAAACTTATTTGTGACATGAAATTTAATATAAAATATATAATGAAGGAAAGTTTTGAAAAATAAAGCATTATGAAAGATATTTTTTTAATTGGCATAACTGGAATCATATACGTCTAATTAATTGATAAATTATTGACAAAATATTTTTCTACATAATGAAAATTGGAATAATAATATGGAAATTAATTTGCTTAAACATTTCGATATTAATTAAAAATTTTTTACATTTTCATGATCATACTCGTTACAAGCTTTTCGACAAAAAGCAAGATTATTTGCATTGTAAAATTAAATAATTTCTTAGCATGGTAGGATTTTAAAATTCCGTTAAATAATAATACGATTGACTACCTTATTTTCAAACGATACCGGATTTCAAACAATATTTCAGCTTACCCTATTGTCTGAAATGCAAAGAGATCAATAATTTCCACACAACCACAGTCTAGAACAAATAGTTTAAATTACGTTAGAAGGGATTACATTTCCTGTATTTACTTTGTAAACAAATTTATATTTGTGTTATATTAAAAGTGAATATTCCGAAAAAAATTGTGCAAACATATTTCAATAGAAACATTAAATAAATTCAGAACAATAAATGACATATTTTATGAAAATGTAATTTGAAAGATGGATTTCTACAAAACAATGATTCAATTTTATTTATATTTATCTCTTTATTAGGAAAGGAAAGGAAAAATACGATGCATGGTATAATATAATTTTGTGTTTATATTTATTTTTATAATTACATAAAAATTATATGATTTTGTATAATACAGGAAAAATGTATTATATGTTACATGTGTAAATACTACATGAATATTTTTTGTGTTTAAAAATAATGGAGACACATGAATATTGGTGTGTATTTTAGTTTGGTAATACAAAATTCATTAAAATAAATTGAATTCTGTAAAAAAACTACACATATCGTATTATAGTAATTTGTAAACAATTTTAAATATATTTAGAAAAATTTCAAGTTAATATAAGAAATTTTTACCAGAAATAATACTTCAGAAATAATAAATCATTGATATAAGAAATGTAAAGTATAAATAGAAAGCATTCTATTTACTTTACATTTCTTTTACCAATAATGTTCTTTCTGTATATTATTTTTAGTAAAAATGATAATGATTTTTGTTTTGGGGATATTAATAAGTACTTTGGTAATTTTTTCTCAATTTAAAATATTAATACACTTTGCAAATATTGTAAAAAATTTCGTTTTTACTGAAAATGTTTGTTAGTTGCTTTTTTAAAAACATAAAAAAAAACTGCAGTTAAATTTGTAAAAATAGTAATCTTTTATAACTAACAAATTTAAAATAAATATATAATTTTTTTTAAATTGACTTTGTTATAAAATCTTAGACGATTGCAAACAAAATTTTTAAAATATTTCACAGAAATTTGTTTTTTTGAAAATAAGATATATTCCATACTTTAAAAAAAAACTGTGATTTCTCAATAACTTATATTTTATATAAAAAATTTTACTCGAATGTACTTTGAAGGTAGAGAGTATAATTTAAGAAAATTTTCTGAGAAAATAATTGGCAGGGCTTTAAAAGAGAGTATCGTCATGCGTTAAACTGATTTTTTTTCAACTTCTTCCCTTCTTACTTTTTCAATTTATTTTTCACTGTTGCGCAGCAATTTTGTTACAGGGTTGTGTTAGAAAATCAAACAACGTGCATCTTTTGTATTCCTATCTTCTTATTTTCCAGAGCTTTCATCGATCTTCCTGTGAGAAAAACTTAGTTTTATATTAAAAGAACCCAATACTTTTAATGTTGCGTAATACATTAAATGAATATTTCTAAGGGTCAGAAGATATATAGTGTTGACTTGCACAACAATTCGTTTTAATACCAAGAATAAAGTATCAAGAATAAAGTATCACTGAAATTTGCTTAAAGATAATGAATATTTTGATCAACCATTTACTTTTAGTAATTCCTGATTAGAAGAATAACTAATTGACTTTTAAATAAACACATTGTTAAATGTTGGTTGAACAATTTCATTCTTTATTTCTTAAATTATTTTATTAGGAATTAAATATCAGTTAAAGCAAAAGCAGCTCAATTTTAAAAATGTGCAAAACTTTCTTAATAAATATTTCCTTGGATTCATATCTAACAAATTGACTTAAATTTATCTTAAAAAATATGCAAAATTCAAACGCACATACACACATTTCAAAAGTAGTTGATTTTAGAAATTTAAATTAATTTTTTTATTGATAGATTTTCCAAACATATAATTTGAAACTAATTAAAAGTATTCAACTTAATTATTAATGACTTAATTTAACTAAGAAAATATTGATCATTTTTATTACTATTTTCCATTAGCTTACTTTTAAATTTCACTTAAGAAATTTAAATCTACCAATTATTTTACAAAGAGAAAAATATTCATTTTTAAATTGTGTCTGATAAGAATTACGAAAACAAGGCTTAATTAAAATTTAATTTTAAGTAACTCTTGTCCCTTAAAGTCATCGCTTAGATATTGCTGTCTCCTTACATCTGATTACAACGAGTTTCTCTGAAACCCCGAATAATTCTACTTCACTTACTTACAATACTTGAATATCGTAAAATGGCTGATCAATAAATATTGTCTTGGTGGCAAAGGTAATCGAGATTACAAGTGAAACCGCTACTCCTCGAAAAATACCACACACGACCATTGTCAGATTATGTTTTATATAAACGG
>JAPDSC010066784.1:0-28538 GCA_026290005.1 Latrodectus geometricus
GGCACATGAACTTAACATAGTATAGCAAGTTTTCAAGTAAATTTGTTACTTATAACTGAAATGCCTTCACCTTCTGTGATATTTCGTAAAACGTATGAAAGATGAAAGAAACGTAAGAAATATGAAAGATTAAATAAAAGGTTATTAATTTGAAGCAATATTTTACAGTGGAACACCAAGCTGATGAAGCATCCCTAGTTTTTCACGTGCAGACATATCAAAGAAAAAAAGTAAAAAAGCAATCAAAATAGTGCTTAATCATCTTTCAGTTTATAATTTATAATAACTCTCTAAGTAGTGTTTTAGTTTAATGTTGCATTTATCAGTGAATGCAGTTACGTACTTAATAAAAATGTAATGAGTAACTAAAGAAAACATTTTCTATATATGCATCCTTAGTGGCCTGTCCACTTAATTAATCGAACCACAACTTTAGATATGGTTATTTAATTATATGAGTTATGGAGATTGTGTTAATTTTTAACAACGCATAGTTAACTTTTAAAATGGCGGATAAATCAATAAATTTCCAAATGTTAGCACCTACTTTTTCTTTACTTAAATTAATTGAAAGTTTGATAACTCCTAAATAGCGTTGAAATTATTAGGAGTATGATAAACATTGACATATTAATGCGTTTTCAAACAAGATTTTTATAAACGACTAATGATAACACGTGTGTATAAAGACAAAAAGGCCTTTAATATAGATGAAAGTTTTCTACAGTTCAACTGTAAGTACTTCTTCGTAAGGGATGATTTATTGCATACAGGAAACCGTGGGGGCAGTAATGGTGAAAGTGACAGGAAAAACCCCAAAAAATTATTTTCGAAAGTATCTTTAATTCTAAAACATATCGTGGACTCTAAGCGTGTATACACTTTCGATTTTAAATATTTCTGATCCCATGTCCTAAACAATAAGATCAAGAAAGCACACTTATTTCGATACTTCTAAAATACATGATTCGAAACTTTCACAAAGTATTATTTCAGAACTGGTCAAAGACGCACATTATTCAATATGTTGATGAGATTTACTTTGAAATACAATGCCACTAATTTTTCTTATATGCTGAAATTCAAGAATAATTTAATTCTGCATGAATGATTTATACTCAGAACTTGTAATAGAGCAAACTGTCACATTTGTGAAGGCAACATTTGTAGGAGTCTAAACAAAAATCCAATGGTAGGGCCACCTTTCGTAATTACTTTTAGTTCATATTAAGACACTGGTGTAACATGATAAAAGTTTTTGTAAACTTATTGAATGTTAATGTTGGTATCAACGAATCCAATTAAAGATAAGAGTGCAACATTTATCAAATAAATCCCTAGGAGCCATCTATTATCTTCATCATATTTGATGAGGAAAAGATCTGCGAAGTCCTCGCGATTTGTTTATAAGAGATAAATATTTATTTGTAATATTTAGAAATGGTGAAACTGAAGAAAGCCTGAGAACTATGCATCACGTTTTCCAATACATAATGAACTTGCTGTAATCATAATGCATTCTTTCAAACAACATATCTAAAATTTTAATTGATTTGTTTCAACATTGAAACATAAAAGATTTGAGAGCCTTTTGGCACAATCCTGAATGTTAAAACTAATCTTCATATCTAGCATAATTTCAAACAAAATGCTGATGTATGTTGTTAAATATTTCTTTTTATATTATATATGTGTTATTAATAACTCATTTTTATTATATATGTGTTTCTAAAAATAAATTTTATAGTAATTATGTCAAAAGTAGAAAAAGGGAATTTGTTAATACATCCAAGTAACTCTAATTGGTTGAGAACCTATTATTATATGAGTCATTGAAATATAATGCGGATTTCTTTATATTCTTAAGCATTACTATAACATACTCGTCATTGGAATTAAAATCTTTGAAATAAAATTGCAAAACAAAATTTAATACTTTTGTTAAAATTATGGCGTTAACGTAACTTTGCTTGTTCATACTGCTTTTAATGTAATTTATGTCTTCAAAAAATTTCTTTTCCAATTTATTTCAATAAAACTAAACAATTTATTTATTAAGATAATTACTAAATTTTATTTAATATTAATGTTAAAGAAAAATCTCTGATAATTAGATGCAAATAAGGCGTATTAATTGTAAGTTGCATACATAATATATATTTGCATAATTTGTATATTAAGTAAAAAATTGCTTAAGCAATGTCTTCAAATTGCGTTTGAATTTTGCTTATCTTAAAGTAAAACAAATCATGTGATGTCAATAAATTGATATTTCATTAATTTAAGAAATTTATTTTTTAGAATGAACACGATTATATTTAATTGCAGTACTAAAAAATAAAGTCAGAATGTTCTTATAAAATAATAATTCCGTAAAGAGTAAATTTTTTCTTATATTCTATATAGTTTATTTTCCATTATATTTTTAAAACAATAATAAAAAAAAATCAAATTATATTTATTAAATTATAGATATTCCTAAGCATTCAATGTATTAATAAGATAAAAATGAAACTATGTTTATAAGTGAAATGAAAATACTTTAATTTATTTTCATCACTTAATATTTATTTTCATCTTCTTCCTCTCAAATACTCCTTTCAAATTCTTCTTCGATGTAATGATTATTTACAGCAAAACACAAAACTTAAATAGTATTTTTGCCAGAAAACTGGGTTTCTTTTACAACAAGTGGAAAGAAATGTCATACCCATTAGAAAAATCTATTAGAAAATGTAAGTATATATTGATAAAAGAGTTGAAGAAATGGCAAACTACCATGAAAAATAAAATCATGAAAAAATGTGCCCATAAAAATCGAGAAACAATGATATTTATAAGTTTATACCTATTTGTCTTTCTATCTGCATAAGCAAATAAAATAATGTTGTGATTTTTCCAGTTTTGTATCATATTTATAATATTTTATATTGGTATTCAACTTTATCGATTGTTAATCTTTGATAAAAAATAGATTTGTATAACAGGAATTTTATTTCAAGGAACAAATAATCTGCAGTTGACATAAATTCATTTTAATACATTCATGCTGTGTATAACATTTTTGGTGTATACTAAATTTATGGTGTACACATAATTTGAATAAAATTTATGGTGTAGGCGTAATTTGATATTTTCTTTTATGAAATCAGTATAGTTTTTATACTGGGATTAACAAACAAAGAAGGAATGTCTTTTTAGATAGTGTTTATGATATTTTGCTCATTTTAGGAAACATATATGTTATTAAAAATTATAAATGTTTAGGAAAATGCACATTTAATTGCATAAGTTGAAATAATTCCATTTTTAATTAACATCCATTATTAATTTCTAAACTGAAAAGATACTAGAAGACAGCATTTTATTTTTTAATAATTACTACATTTAATTGAATCTTGAAATTCCATATTATTTAATTGTATTATACACGTAATTGAGAAATATTAACAATGGATTATTCTTTATTGTCGTTAATAATAATAAAACTTATACTTTTTCAAACATTATTTTAGATTATCTTCCTAACAATGCATTTCATTGACATATTCGATAAAGGTTTTACATTTTATAGATTTGGATAATTTTTATTGATAACAAGCACACACACATATTTTCAAATATAATAAATTTTTATTTAAGTGTTTCTTCTAAATATTACTGAGATAATTACTAACTTTACTGTGATTCATATGCAATAAACAATCAAGCAAATATGAAAAAATCCAATTTTTACTTTAAATTATTGCAGCAAGAAGAAGTAAAAATGAACATTTAAAAAATCAGGAAATCACATAATTGCATTAAAATGTTAGTGAAACTCTGTTAAGAAATCAGCACACGAACAGACAAAATGTTTTCAATTAAATGTCTATTTGATATCTATAGAAGTGTATTTCCTATTAAAGGAAAAGAAAATATTCAATTGAAAGAAATTCATTTAGTCGTTTACTGACCTAATAATTTACAGCACTATGCAAATTATCTCCAGTAGAGTAATCAGACTAGTTCGAGTTTTAGAGTTTTATACTTAGCCATTACAGTGGAAGTGAATAATAATATCCTTCTGATAGTGAAAGTGTCCACCAAGTCCTGTCGTAAAACTGCATTTATGGACGACTGAGTTCTTCCGGCCCATCCAGTTTGAGTTTAGCAATTTTATGTGCTTTCCGCAGGAAGTGATTGAGTTCGTGTCATTGATCCGAAGAGCTGATTTTGGATACTAAAGTTTCTTTGATAAATATGTTAATTGGATTCATAATCCTTTCAATCACGCATAATTAACACTATAACGTCAAAATATAAGCATAAGGCATGTATCACACATATGGGATGTGTAGGAATTTTTTGTGTTTATATGTTTCATTAATTTAATAATGAAATGTAGTTAATTTGAGAATTAAACATTATTCAAATCATTGATTATTTAGTTTTTTTTTAAGGATCTAATCTTTTTGATAATATGAGTGGAAATATTAAGCGTGTTGATTAAATTAGTTTATTTTACATCTATGTAAATTGATAAAATGAAAAGCATTGATAAATAAATTAAATCTGAACAATATAAAGTTTATATCACAATACCTACTAAAATGAATTAATTTTGAAAATTTGTACTTCTTTGTGGTTTTGTTAGTGATATATAATGCAGTTTATTTAAATTTATTAGCAACTGTACTATAGCAGATTTTTCACCAACAATTTATAGTAAATGTTGAATCACAATAACATTGAAATCGAAAAGGGAATTAAAACCCTTAGACTCTCTCTAATTTGAAAAAAAAATTAATATTCTTCAGATGAATAAAGTAGGATTAAATTTTAATGGATATTTATTTTCGTCTCCAGGAACATTAGACTTTTAAAATACATTCAAAAATATATAAGAAACTAATGCAGATTTTAATAACAGTCAATTATGTGTGTATAATATAACAATCAATAATATAAGCATAACAGTCAATAATATGTGTATTATTAGAAATATATATTCACAGATGCATATAGTTTTATTTATCATTTCAGATATTAAATGTTAAAATAAATAGTATTAGCGAAAGCGCAGTATGAAGCTACCTAATTAAATGAAAAAGTGTAATATTTAAAAATGAACTTTAAATCTCGTTTTTACGCATCATATTGATATGCATAACTGTGAATTATTATATAGTGGACTTAACAACTAACTCATTAGAATAAATTTATATATCTGCATATTATTTATCTGCTTATTAACAGTAATTATTTTTACATTTATTTTACTTGACGTAGATAATTAACTATACAGAATTATTCATTTTATAAGCAATTTCAAATTTTAAAACATTTTTTTACATTTTTAAGAAAACAACTTACTTTATTTTGGTTTCAAAAAAAATTTAAAACCTATTTTTCGTAAATGAAAAGATGAAATATACTGAAATTGAGTTCTTATGATAAAAATATAACATCTTTAAAACAGGCTCTTCAAATACAGTTTAAATTTTTTTCAACATTTATATAACTCAGTTGTCTGTAAAAATTTTGAAATCACTTATCATTTCTTGACGAAATTCTAAATTAACTTACTACGCATTGTTTATATTACACTGGATCATTTTAGTTTGTGTAATATTTAAAAAAAAAATCTGTAACTTATTTTTTCCCATTTATTAAACGTAGATATTTCGTAACAGAATAAAAAATTTAAAGCAATTGTAATCCTGTATCATAATCATTAACTTTGAATTTAAGAAGTAATATATCAAAAATGCATTATTTTATTTTGCAAATAAAATGTGTGTTTTAGCATATAACCTATAATTTACTTAATAAGACGATTAAATGAAATTACCTTACTAAGTGAAAAATGTAATATTAATAAATGAAAAGTAATCAGAAACTGAAGAAAGCAAACAATGGCGTTTTCGCAAACTATTCCACAATAACTGAATTAAGATGTTTTTGAGAACCTTTCAAAATTTTGAGTTTTAATTCAGTTTTAAATGAATAATTTTGAGACTCTTGAGTTCTTTTCTTTAAAGAGTAATATGTTTATCAAGCAACACTCACATAAAAAAGTCCATTACTTTTATTTACGTTTCTCATTCCGACAGAAAGGAAGTTTGCTTACATTTTTTTTCCCTTTCAATTTCTGCCTCTATTTAAGCTACCCTCGAGATGAACTTTAATCCTTACTTATTTTTCCTTCTCTAACCAATAAGAGGAAGTCTGATAGGATTACTAGACTCGGTAATTGAATTTTATTTTCTATTATTTTTGTTCCTTTTCAAGACTTCTAGCTTCTGGCGTATAATCTAAAAGACGCGTTTCAATTTTACTTTAATTGGATCGACAGTTTGGTATTTAACTTTTGTCCGCTGAGAAAGAGCAACTTTGAAGACAATCGTTAAGAAAAATCTGTTATTTTTTGTAATGCGTGATGAAGGGTAGGTAATTCCCTTAAATTCTGTCAAAGCACGCTTCGCAAGATGATTTTTAATTTAATAGAAATATTTGCCGTGATTTACTTTATGAATTATTCTTTTATACTTCCTGTTTTTTTTTTTTTTTTTTGTAAAATATAAAATAAATTAAATTAGAATGTAACCATAAAGCATTCTACCTTTTTCGAAAAAACATTATAACAATTAATATATAAAATATGACAAAGGTGTAACTATGAGAAAAATATAAGACTTTCATTGTGCTTATCTACCAGCTGATAAAAAGGAAGAACATTTTTAATTTGGAGGATAATCTCTAGAACAAAACATTTCATTTCCATAGATGATTTGAGTTAATGATATAGCATAGTACAAAATTAAATCATTTGACAAATATTATTAACAGAAATAGTAATATGCAGCACTCCCCATAATCTGAAAAGTATAAAACAGAAATTAGAGAATCAAACAAAAAGAGCTAATAGAAGTAAGCTCGTCACTTTTTATATAGAATATGCAGGCCACACACACCATGATTTTGTACCGAAATAAATCAATTTGTGATTTTTGTAACCGATAATTTTATTCATGCAGTGATCCTCTTTCTTGAAATAAATGACGCTCAGAGACTTTTTACGCGTTCTGATTTTATCACAATTTTCTTTTAATATCCAAAGCAATATTTTCATGCTCTTTAAAGTTGAAGAATAGAAATGTGGGAGTCAAATATATCCGATGATAATTTTCTTTTAAGAACGTCGTAGATCCGATGAGTTTCACATGACTCCTTCTTATTGAATATTAAAATTAAATCAGACCCAAACACACACTAAAAATATCAAAATAATTCTCAAATTTCTTATCTGTAGTTCACAACTGTTACAATGCCCTTTAATAAAAGATTCTCCTTTCGAACTGGCTTTTACACAAAACTCAAATCTCTGATGTTATATTGTCTGAATTTTTAAGTACTGATGTCCAGATGGTGGGGCTTACATTCTTTTCATATGTTATTGCTTCGATTAACAGAATTTATGGTAAACTAGAACTTATCAGTGAATAAAGCGATCACCAAAAAGATCTAAGTTCCAATCTCTCTGATATATATAACATAATAAACTGATTACTTTTGATAGAGGAAAACAGCGCTTAAAAAGCATCCTTCACTTTTTTGGACATTTTGGTCATTTTGAGATTATTCTCGGACTTCAAAAGTACCTTACTTCGTGATTCTTTTTAGAAACAGCAACATTTGAAATCGGTATTTTACGATCACATAAAATGGATGTCAGTAAATAGAAGCAGTAACCTAAATATTATGCTTCCTTTAAATGAATAGTTATTTCTTAAGCCTCTCAGACACATTGATGACTTATTTTGATGAATCTAGTATTCTAAAACTGTTTTCATATGTATGATGTTTTTGATTGTTACATTGAATGTTCTATAAAGTTGTAGTTTTATTGGATTGCTATTAACTTTCCCATAAACTACAACTCAATCCCATCACAAATATGCTATCGGTATCTCATTTAAACTTTTTATATTTAATCGATGTTCTTTGGATTTGATCTAAAGAAATTTGTTATCTTTATCCTAACAAATTGTAATTCTGAATTACATGTGAAGAGTTATTTTGAATTGTATAACTAAAAATATAACCAATTAAATGACTTAAGCATAAATTCCAATTTCTAACTGTAGCTTGAAGAGAACATATTACATCACATTAAGCGAAACTTAAATAAACTCTAAACATAAAGTGATACATGCTACATTGCTGAGCAATATTGATGTAGTAAATCATTTTGAAATATCGACAATATGTGTGGTATTTGTTAGTTCTATTTTTGAATAGAAGCCGATTTTTTCCAAATGGTGTCAAACTCTGAGAAGCGATCAGCAAATACAAAATATAAGCATCCATCTTATTAAGAAAAATCACAAGAGTCAGATCCATTTTGAAGCAATATTGCACATTGCTCTTTCAAAAATTAAATTTTCTCGATTCCTCTAAATAGGACATAATTGGGAAACTTGGCATATATGTCGTTTTAATTCAGTGGTTCATGAGTTTACTAATTATTTACTAGATGAGACTAACTATTTACTACAATTATGGTACTTCATTAACTTTAATATTATGGTCAATATTAAACGGATTCTAGTGCAAGAAGTGACTAGTAACATTTCCACTAGCCAAGTCAATTATTATATTCTCTTAATTTTTAATAAACAGCCGTGAACAATAGCACATATTTTTATTATTCCTTACTTTTGGTACTAATTTTATGTATCATCAATTTCACCAATAAATGAATAGAAAACTTTACTGTAAGAAATTATAAGGAACAAAACTACACAAAAAACTTCTTGATTTTAATATCTGATTACATTTTTAATTATTCAAAGTTTTTCTTACTAGTATTTCACGTTATTTGTGTTTATTAAGCTTTAGTTGCATTTTTTAATTTGTAAACCATTATTTATTAATGAATAAATTATTTTTTCCTTTAGTTATAAACATTTAATATTATTGACATTGAAAACAATTGAATTTAGCTGATCAAATGCATTTGAACATTTACATGATAAAATTCTGATCAAAGAACAACGAAAATGTTTTATATGTTTCCTAGATCTACCAGTTCTTACAAATTAAAAGTAAATTTAAGCTGATATTGTTAAGATATGTAGAAAAATGCTTCTTAATTAGGAACAGCTAGGGCTATGCAAATTGTGTAACACTGCATATCATTTATGTACAAGTGAGGACACTATGGTTACTACTTGTAAAGCACGTACTGTGGTTGTTCGTAATTAGTTGTTGGAATTGCCAGTATGGGTATATTGCCAGCTTTAGATGCCTTCGATCACTCACAAATCACATGTGTGCCACGCATGTGCCATTTAATTTCTAAAATCATTAGATAGCTGGGATTTTCAAGGTTGACTGTGTGAAATGTATATATAGATAGTGGTTTATTTAAGTAATAAGAGATTACGTGGATTGGTGGAGAAAAAATTAATAATTGAGCAAAATGAAAAGGATTATTACCCTTGACAGTGTGTGGCGAGTGACCTCTCAGGTGTATTGTACGTAACCAGTGAAGCTAAATATTAGCTCAATTTACCACCCAGTTGAATGACGTTGCCTGTTGTACAGTCAGTAAACGGACAACTCAACTATTGCTTTACAGTATGGGTTTCGATAGCCGTCGACCTACGAGAGTATCATTGCTCAACACTTGCCATCAAGCTGCATGCCATGCTTAGGCAATAGACTTGTGTGGAAAAGAGTGAAAACGAATAACATGAATTGATTAGTCTCAATTCCGACTATTTCATGAGTGGAAGCTGAGAATATGGAGCCAGGCTCATGAAACCATGGAATCTGCAATCCTCAAATGCTGGTTGAGTACTGACAAATTATTCCAAAATTGTAACGTAAAGTTCAATAATTGTTTTTCATAAAAATAAATAGAATAAATAAATAAAAGAAGGGGCCGATAATGTCTCTGGTGCATACCGCAGCCCATGCAGTAAATTTTGGCGAATGCAGTGGTTTCTCTTCACAGAAATAAGGATTTTTGGGAAACTCAAATATCCAGTTTTGTTCATTTAAAGTACCATTCAAGTGGAAATGGGCTTCATCTATGAACCAGATGCAGTCCACATTGAATCTGTCATTTTTTATCATTTTCAGAATGTGATTCGCAATGTCAACCCTTTGTCGCACAGCATTCACACAGCCTGATTACTTCAGATTTTGTATGGAAACATCCGAAGGCTACCACTCGAAATTTTTGCGTGCTCGTGTACTGCAAACCAGACTCTGATGCAGTTACTCAACTGCTTTTCTTAAGATTTTTATGATAAATTTCGCAACATTTGGCTGCATTTTAAGGAGTGACTACTGTTTGCGTAGGCCCAGCATTTCCCTTTCGATCATCATCCACGCTGACAGTCATTTTGAATTTGGTGAAGAGCATGTGAATGGTTTTCACATCAATCCAACTGGAACATCGAATCGTTTTTGAAAACTGCGCCTTGTTGCCGTAGGTTGCTCTTGTTTTAATCTGTGGTACTCCAGTATTAAAAAAAAGCACGTTATTCAATGGAGTGCATTATTTGAATTATTACTCTATCCTCTTTTCACTCTTCTACTCTTTTTAAACGTGATCTCTTTAAACTTCGAAGCACGTTTTATATGGTATTTATAAGGTAACATAGCGAATACATCACCCTCTGTTAACGGATTTTTTAACTAAATTTTCGAAACTTCTGTACACCATTCTTACAGTTTTGCTTTAATAAATGTACCGTTTACCGCATAATTCTATTTATCTTTGTTAATATGTATTAAAATATGTTTTATATAGATAGATTCAGATCATTCTACTGGTTTACGTAATTTATTCCTGAAACGTTCCGATTTCAGGAAATATAAAATTGTACACTAAAAGATTATAAAATGTCTGAATTTTTTTTTTCTTTTTTTGCTACTGAAAATAGCAAATGCAAAAACATTTGACTAATTTATTCATGAACATTTCCTTACTGATATTTTCACCATTCTGTGCAAAAATTAACAACTTTGAGAAATTTTCCCAAGGGGTTCTGTAATCCCTTTTAACATTTTGTGTGGGTGTGTGTTTTTAAAGTATCATAGAACGTCAATTTAATTTGGTTTTGGAATTCTAGGAAGTTTGTCGTAAAATCCATTAAACAGCTTGACAAAGACTGAATTTATCTTGATTAAGTAAACATCATTACTGTCAAAAGGACCTTGACTAATGAGTCCTAGACGATGAAGTGTAAAAGAGACTCACCAAGTAACTCTGATCACCAGCATAATAGTTTAAAATTAACAGCTTATGTGTGGTAGAGTTAATTTTTATCATCATTTTAATCTGAAGAAATAATAATGACTTTAATTTTAAAGTAAGTAAGCCTTGAACTAAAAATAAAAACACAACGAAACATAAGTAAAATAATTTATCATGTCAAGTATTTGAATATTTTCTGACAAAATTTACATTTATGCATTATATGATGAAATATAGATAAAGTGAATGTATACACATATTTTTGTCTCTGTTAAATTGTATTTTTTTTAAAAAAAATTGGGATAAATTTTAAATTACCATTGAAGTGTTAAAGTTTTATTCAATTTTTTAACAAGACATCAAGGCTTGTTATTAAAATGAATAGAAATAGATGACACTTATTGTTTTTTTTCACACAATTGTGTAATTTTATTAATTGTTATACTGAATACATCGCTCATAAATTTGTCATTAATTGTTTTTCAAATTCGGTTACTAAACAAAAAAAAAAGTATAACTATTGTGGATATTTTTAATTGAGCTTGTTATCTTATTCCTAGAATATATTAGAAGAATAACAATTTTTTTTTTCTATTTATCCATCAAATCGAAGGTATGCATATATTGATAGCATAGTTTCTGGTAGTATCTTTCAATCAGAAAAAAGATGTAAAATGGACTTAAATTTTTAAAGTGACGAAGGAAATCATAAATAAGCAATACAAATTTTTATAAGTCAATAAAATTATATAAAGTGTTTTTACCTTATACGTTTATTTGTTTATGCGAGTATCAAATACTTAAATTCTTGATTTTGCTTCCTAGTACGCATACAGTTATAAGATAATAGTGCAGAACATTCTTTAAAACCCGTTTTTTTAGGGATTGTCCAGTGTTAAAGTTAGTAAATGCATAAGATCCTTTAAGTCGAATGTTATAAAAAATGGAAATTTAGGTAATCATGTCTTGTCAGAAATATATGTAACGCCACAGTTCTATACGTAAAACTAAGCATTCGTTTGTATATTGTCCCTCTTATCAAAATTTAAAACTTAATTATGGAATTTTAAACTATAATAGAAATACATATTAATAAAATTAATAACACTTACACCTTTTATTAAAAGAAAATGTAGTAAGACTTAATTTTTAAGTATATTTGTTCACTGAAACAATAGTTTCAATTGGTATAATTTGTTTGGTTTAAATATATTTATCACATATAAGATGTTTAATAATTTAAAGTAATTACCGTAAGTTAATTATATTTTGCTGTTTATATAGTATTAACTAAAACAATATATTTGGAACATGACACATCACAATTATTTATCCTTCAAAATTACGAACAAAAAGTGACCTAAGAGGATGACTGGAGCCAAAATATTATTTATGAATTCATTTGACAATTGAATGCAGCAAAAGTGCACATAATAGCGAAGAAGAGTATTTAATTGCACCTTTTGTTGATGGTAATTCCGCTTCATGATCATTATTTGTCCAAGAGAGAAAACTTCAGCGAGGACGCCAGAGCGTCTCCTTGGTAGCATTATAATTTGTCAGTAGGAAATACAATGAAAGGAAACATTTTGTAGATTATAGAAACGGCAACTAGATGTTCACTGTAAAATGCAGTGCATCTGTTACAAGCAGATGACTTCAATATTATTAAATATTTTGAAATGAAACATTTCCTTACAAGATACCTGATTACTGGGCTCATTAGTTTAGTATAATTCTTAGGTTTTGATTCCGTGTTTATTTATTTATTTATTTTTAAATTTCAGCTTTTTTATTATTTAAAAATATCTTTTTAAATCAGACCATTAATTTGCTTGTGATAGGCAAATGCATCACTTAGCTAGAAAATATCACTTTATTTGCAAATGATGATTCATGCCTTAATTAGCAGAAATAATAGTTATTCTTTTACTTATTCTAACTATTTTATTTTCCATATTACACATTTGGCTTAAAACTAGAACACAGTTTCTTTAAAATTCAAATTAAATTAATTTTATAATTCTTTTTTAAAATATTTTTATTTAAAAGTTATCGATAACACTTGTGCTGATTATTAACATATTTTTCTTAATTAAAACAAATAATGAAATGGATACATTTGATATATATGCATCCTCATGAGCATATTAGACCTGTGAGGAAAGTACAATGTTCAGAGTTATTATTAGAGCCATTCCGGTACATTAATAATTTTAATAAGCGAACTGACTATTAGTGTGTTTATTAATTTGATCATTTTCTATTGTAAAGTACAATTATATCTTATTAATCATCTTATGTCAGTTTAATGTGTAATCAAGCTACTCAGTAAAAAATTAATTCCTTTTCCATATAATTGCTTAATTGCACTATCAATCTATTAAACACATATTCCTCCATGCATTAAATTCATTTACTTCATTTTAAATCTTTATATAACTATTGCTTGTATGAAATGACATTTTTCTAAGAATTTTTTAGAAATTGTCATACTTATTGATAAGTTAAATGCGAAATTAAGAAAAAAAATTCTAAGGGAAAACATTATTTGTAAATATACAGTTAAAAACAATGTTTTAATATTGAATTTATAGAAATATAAAAATTAGATTTTATGAAGAAATTTCTATTAAATGAAAGAAATTTTCGATGTTCATATAAGTTTTATACTTTAGAGAGTATACTGTTATATACTTTTGAGTAAAAATGGTTTTCAAATGTTCTTATAAAGAAAATTAGATCTCAATTTCTGTGATGCAATGAGTTGTGCGAAAGAAAAACTATCACATATAAATTTTTATTTTTCTGAATACTATAATTATTCAGAACAATAAAAATTAATTTACATGATTTCTTTAAAAATTTCAAAATTTTCAATGTAGATTTTTTTTTGTTTTTATATTTATAGAGTATTATTTGTAATCTCCTTAAAAACCCATAGAAAACCATTTTAGATTACTTTGTATATGAAAAGAATGCCTACTAATTTTATATTTAATTTAAAAATAAAGATTCAAAATTTGATTAAAAGGAAGGATTTTCTATATTTTTTTTTAAGTAGAAAACTTTACTTTTTCATTCAAATATTTTTCAGCAATGAAAATATAATAAATGCACTTGTTTTCCTTTTTTTATATTTTACCATTTCTGATTAATTAGTATGTGCTCGGAATTAGTAAACATTAAGTTAAATCACTTACGGATTATTTTTCTTTTATTAAACATTTATCTTTAGCAAAATACCGAAATTTTTTAATTGCTTTGTCACCTGGAAATATATATCAAATTAAAAACATATTTTGCTAAAAATTGGTAGCAAATACCAGTGAAATGTGTATACATCTTTATTCAGAATCTAAACACGAGGATTTCCTTTTGCTAAATCGTTGTCAATAGCATAAGTATCCAGAAGATTTTGCTCTTATTATGCTATATTCTATACCTGTTACAGAAAGCTCTAAAATTGTTTTACATAATTAATTGAGAAAATTATTTGATAATTTTTGTTGCTGTGATTTGCACATAAAGTAAGAAAAATATTCAGTATCTCTACCAATAATTATTTAGACAATCATGAATATGACGATATCTATTGTTCTTACCATCCTTCTATAGTTTAAATATAGTTATAGCTCTATAGTTTTTTCGATAAATACCATCACCAAAACACTTATGAAATCAATAATTGGATTATTTAATATGTAATTTCTTAATATGGATTGAGTAAATTGTGCTTATTCAATTTATCACAAGTGTACAAAATCTCATTGGTAGATAAGATATGTTTGTGTTCTGATTTATTTTAAATTTTTGATGTTGCTTAATTTGAATGGACGGTCATTGGGTTAGACTAGGTACATGAGACCATATTCTTCATTGAGTAAAAAGAGGGGTGCAGTTTATGCTCATAATAAGACATGGTTTAACATAATTTTAAAGAATAATTTATGCTGTGAAACCGGATCCTCATAAATCACGTATCAAGGAGAAGAACCTGAATTTAACATAATATTAAAAAGGATCTTTCCGTTTGCAGAACATTGTGATTTATTTCATGCAGATTTACTACAGTCGTCTGATATTTGTTGTCACAACATCAAACTTCTTGACTTTTTCAGGTTTAGAATCTAAATTTTTTAAATATATACATTGTTATTAATGGTATATAATGGGTATCTAATTCCGATACTAAGTTGCCATCGATTAACTACATATAAATATCTAATTTTGTGATACCTTTTGAAATATTTTTAATGTTTGAAACCACAAAGTATCAGATTAAAGTGTAAAATAACAAAGAAATCATCAGTGCTTATGTGAAAATTTGAAAACATTTATATATATATATATATATATATATTAAAGAAAATTTGATATTTATTTTAAAAAAAATGCTCCAAAATAATGAGTTTGTTTCATTATAATTATTTAAAATTTAGCTGAATATTATGTTTATTTTAATTTATATTTTAAATATAAAAAACGTGACAATTTTTTTTTTCTTTTTTAAATAATGATATCTCTAAACGCAGTATTTTTTAAACTTATTGCAGCTTCTAAAGTGAAGATATAAAAAATTGATATTATAAACTCATTATAAAAATATCTTTGGAAAAATAATTATAAAAAATAAATGATATTTTCCTCCATTATTTCTGTTTTTAAGAAATAAATATATAACAAATTCATTTTAGATAGAATTTAAAATTTGTGTTCCAAATTTATTAATACTTATTTCAAAAATCCTTATTTACTATAGATATAATTAAAATAAGTAATTAATATCATTTATCTCTTCGGATATAAATATTGAATTGTACAATTTTAATCTATTCTTATTTATGATCTAGTTTTTTATGCATGATGTTTAATTCTCCAAATAAGATTTCAGATAAAATAATTTGATTTTGCCAATTCTTAAACTTATCAAATTATTTCTTTGTACTAAAAGTCTTTAAATGAATTTTTGTCATAAATATTATAAGAAATCAAGAAATATGATTTAAATATGTAAGGAACATATTATTTCTATGCCTTATTAATAATTATAATATCATATTTTAATATATGAATTCATTCTAAACGGAAAAATTCTGAGTTACAGAAAAAAGCCATTAGTATTTCTGAAATAGGAAAATAATTGTAAAATTTATTGCATTTTTTGCATGAAATATTCATTACATTTCATTGAAAAATGGCTTATACGTTGCATTTATTTATGTTAGCATATTATGGGGATTTATCAAATTATTTGAGTTGTGATTATGTCCTTGTGTGCTGAAATTGAGAATGAAATATTTCATATTTTATCTATATCTTCATTGGAAATCCATATATATCTTATCAATAATCATTAGCCAATTTTAAATTTTAGATTTGCAAACTGAAGTGATTATATTTTTTTCGTTTCAATTACCAAATATTATTTGAATATAGATTTTGGGTAGACAAACAAATGTATTCAAATTTTCATATGGCAAAATAAATTTTTTTAATAAATCTTCATGACATTTTTTTATTCTCTTTAATTATATTCTTCTCACGTAGTTGAAAATAATAAGTGACGTATAGTCAAACTAGACTAAGCACAGATACATAGCAAAGCCTATCTTTCTTGGTAAAAATACAAATTTTGTTCTGATTTGCTTGATGCATAGATCGATATCTAGTTTATGATAGTAGAATTAAGTTACACAAATGGTATAAAAGAATGTATTTTTTTAAAGCTTATGTATTGGGAATATACGTTGTATTTATTTATAACTAAATGTAGTTTACTTTCAATTTTTATATGTTTAATGTTCATTATAAAAATAATTTCATGATAAAAAAAAGTTAAATAACTTACATGATGTGTATATTTTTGAATTTGCAAGGAGCAATTTGAATTGCATTTAAAATTTTAAGATAGCCATTTTTTATAGAAGTTAGTTCATAAAATGGTTAATATGCTGCCTTAAAACTTTGGTGACGTAAGTCAGAGATTTGTATCCAATAAAATTTCTTTAAATCTTTACCAGTTTCTTACGCTTTTTTTCTTATTAGTAAGGAAGTAACTAACCTTCTGTATATGTTGAATAAAACTTTAACATTTAAATTTGAAAAATTGATCCGATTATATTATATAATAACAAAAAATGTTTCATTAGTTTTCGCTGATATTATGGAATATTTTATAAAATATTTTCTTATTGATTTGCGTTCTTTTTCAAAAATAATTTTGCTTTTTATTAAATCTTTGTTGAAATATTTCCTAAATAAATAATACAGGGAGATAAAAGATTCCTATAACTATTAGAGTATATGGAAAAATAGATTATTTAAAGAACAAAGTACACAAAGTTTTGAGTAAAATCGCACTGAATAAAATAGAATTCAGATGAGTTTTAATAAAAAAAACCCAACATATTTATGTTTCTGTAAAATATATTTCTTATTATTAAGAAAAAGCAAAGTATAAAGTTTTTTAAAAAATAGCTAGCTCTTGTTCAGATTGATATTAGATTTATGTGAATATACATTTTCTTTGTAATTTTTTTTCTTTTAGCTTTTTATACTATATCTAAAGGCATACCTTACAATTAAGATTTTTTTTATCTATATCGATATTTTACATAAATTTATAAATTAAATAAGAATAGTTTAGAAAAATAATTATTTTTTTATATTCCAATCTTAAAAAACTCTGCTAATTTTATTTAACTTAATAGAAATTAAATGGTTTTAAATATAAAAAAGAAATCAATAAATTTTATTTAAGCTGCTTAATTATGGCTGTATTAAAATAACTTTTTCACCTAATTGGGAATTCCAGCAATCTTATAAATAATAAAGACAATGTTATATACTTATTGTATTTCTGTTAAGATATTTATAAATAATGGTAATACATAATCTCGACACACATATCCTAATAAAATGGATCTTACTACCGAAAAAATCTTAGCTGAGAAATTTTTGTTTTTTTTTAATATTAACCAATTAAGTTAGATTTACCAGTCGAAAGAGATACAAGTATAAAAGTGTTACATCGGTAAATACTTAGGTATCAATCAATAAGCAACATTAAAATGCTTATTAAGAAATAGAAAAAAAATGCCATACGATGGAAGTTTAATCTTATGTTTTCACGTACTATCAATATCTTTTAACCTTTTCATATAGTGATTAGGAAATCAAATAATTTAGTGACTGTTCTCATCATTTTGTAAATGTTGTTATAAATTCGATGAGAGAATTTCAAAACAAAATGAAACAATTTTAATCAAGCAATGTATATCAAATTTATAAGAATTAACCTTTGGCCGTACTACCAGCAGCACAATACTTTTCATTTTGTTTTCCGTTTTTCTATAAACTTATATTATTGGGGCATACTTTTAAGCAAATGCATGCGCACATATAGTTAGATGTAAAAATAGAAATATTTAATGTATATAAAAATATAATAAATTTATTCTTCCATAATATTGTGTGTGTGTAGGTTGTATATACTATATATATTATATTTATACATTGTACAAATATTTAAAAATGTTTAAATATAAAGTTGTGTCTAGTATATAGGATGTATAATACAAATCTACCTGTTTGTAAATTTTTTTTGTCAAAATGCTTTGTGTCATTATTAAATATTTTTTATGTATTTTGAAGGAAATTTCATATTTGCATATTATGTTTGCATATTGATTCTAAATAACGAGTTATTAATGCGTATATATTAGAATGTACTTAAATGCATGTATTCTCTTATAATTCAATTTATATTTATATAGTTTTGTTAATTTCATATCTCATTTATAATTGTTTTCTATAAATGTTTCTTCAATGTGTTAGCATAAAACATCAGTTCAAAGTAAAAATCTTAACATTTTATGTAATTGTTTCCACTGAAAAACTTGTAACATAAATTAAAAATTATATTTTCTTTTCAAATAATAACAGTACTTATCCCAACTCTTAATGCAAATGAGTGAACAATGTAAATGTAATCTACAAAGGAACAAAGAATTTAATTTTTAGAGGGAAATAAAAGTACTAAATATACTTATGGCGCCATGTTTCGTAATTTATTCGATGAAACTGTTCCCATTAAAGAGCAAATTAGTTTTTCTCAGTTCCATTTTCAAAACTGTGTCCATTTACAGACAGATAAGTTCTTATTTTTTTAGACAAGAGAAGTTCTTCCAATTAAATTGCAAATGAAAAATATGGATCAAACATTTGAAGAAATATGTCTCGTATCTATATTTTATTCCACATTGTTTTCATGTTAAGTGTTATTTTATCAGTATCATTTTTAACAATTGCAATTCATTGGAAAGATAAGGGAACTGTGCCATATACTACGGAAATTTCAGCTATTTTTCTCAAAAATGTTTGTCAAAACTTTTAAATTCTTCAGGATATATCCATACAATAAATTATTGATAGATAAATGCTAATATCATGCGACATTTAATATTCTAATATAAGATTTCAACTGTGTTATTTGTGAATGAATTAGTGAATATTTGTTTACTACAAAATTTACAATTAAAATTGCATAGTAAAATCTAAGAAAAACGTAACAAACATAGTTATTAAGTTAGAAATTTTAAAGTTTAAAAAAAGTCTCCAATAGTTCTTTTGTTTACAAAGGGTATAGTATTTAATTTATTATAAAATTTCTGTACTAAACATAAATTACAAATATTTATCTGATGAAGATTAATTTAATTTAAACAAGTTTAAAATATACTTTTAATTAAATTAAATAATATTTATCTCAAATAAAAATCTGTCTTGTTTATTATTTAACTATTTAACTTTATTCCAAAATTTTTAGATTGCAAATATCAAAACTTTTTATTAATTAATAACAGCTATATATTTTTAAATGTTAATTCAATCTCTATCTCTTAGCAGATGAAATTTTAAATGTTGATTTAAAATTTTAAAACTACTTTGATAAAATCATTTTTCAAATGAAACATTCACCAAAAAATGTTCTAAGCTGGTCATTATCGGATGTCAATACCTAGATTTAATCTCTCCCAACATTATCGAAAAAGGTTCATCAAGTATTTTGTGCCTTATCTATTTATTTAAGTATGAATATTATGCAAATTTTTAGGATTTTAGAAACATTTTTTATCATAATGGAATACAAAAATGTTCATAATCTGAGAAATTTAGAAATACATTTTCTAGGCTTTAATTAGAAAATATGCTTTGTTACTTTTGACACACCATTAAAAGCAGTTAAACGACCAAAGACCATTTTAAGGTATTATAATATCCAAAACATAAATTGTTTCTTGAAGGACTTTTCAGGAGTAGCGAGTTGCATTCATGAATCACAAGGAAGAAAACTCCCTAGCACTCACACCAGCAGTCGGGCGTGATTAATGAAGAAGCTCAATAATCTTCTCCAGTTTTCACAATAGGTATCAATATTCAACCAGTAAAGTCAAATTTTTGACATTTTAATTAGAATATTGATGTTTTGTCACTCTATCAAAGTGAGCGCAGCTTCTATGATAAAACAAAAAAAATGTAGAATTTAAGCAAAAGAAGAACATAGGCAGGATCTATGATGTGTGAAATAACAGATTAGGTAAATGATGATTGCCAATTATGTTTATCAATATAAGATTTTAATTCCAAAGACCAGTTAAGCCATTCAAAATTAAAAATATTATTTATTTCAAGGTACCCATGCTTAAAAAGCTATTTCAAAAATGTGAAATAAAAATGGTCTTATATATTATTATTCAAATTATTTTTTTCAATATTTAAATAATTAGTTTCATGTTATTTAAGTAAAATGGATTGTAAATTTAACCAAAATTGTTGTAGTTTAAATAATTGTTATTCTATTCATGAATTACAGTGAAATAGTTTATGTTTCAAAATGACGTTTTCCAATAACATAGGAGAACATATTTTTTAAAATTTTAAAATAGATTTATATTTTCTCTGGTGAAGACTACATACATGGCATAGTGAATCAAATTTGCGTAAGGAACAGTGTCGTAACTTTCACAATAATTCAATTTAAAATGCTAATTTTAATAGAACTTATCATAAGGAAATATCATTAAACTTAAATGTAAAATACGAAAAGAAAACTAACAAAAATATTTATGTTTTCATGAAAATTCGTAAATCATAAAAGATTGTTCTAAATGTATCTACACATATTAAAACCTTTATACATCTTAAAAGATAACAAAGATTATCACAAAAAATAATAAATAATTGATTTATTCTTCAAATTAGCTGTTAAATAATGATCTATAATTATATACACAAACATTATATCCAATGGTGATTTTTCAAAAACAAATTACGGTACTGTTTTGCTTTACAAATTAATCACAAAAAATTCTTGTTCACTTTTAAATTTATAAATTTACACTCACATAAATTACTTTTCAATATCAATTGAGATTTTATAATTAATTTTATAATTATTTAGAATAACAATTACGATTTCATAGATTAATACTCTTCTTAATAATATTCAATTTTGGGAAGAAACAGTGATTCTATATTTGTCAATAATTGAAGTCTGTAGTTCCAGAGTTCATTCTTTATTTGTCTTTGTTCTTACACGATACATAAACTCATATTGGGAACTGAAAAGAATAATTTTATTTGTATTAGAATGATCCAGATTCTCATAAGCATCATAACAGTTCTAATTTACTTTCCTATTAATATCTTGAAACAGAAATGAAACTTAATTAAATATACATTTATTAACAAAGTGTCTGTTTCTAATTAAAGGATACTTTACAAACACTGTTAAAAATTTATTTTCGCCAATGTAGATTCAAGAAAATGTTCATGTATAACATACAGAAAATAATATTTAATTAAGTAAAATAATATTTATTTTATTAATAAAATACATAAACTAATTAAATTAGCAATAAAGATTGTTTCAGTGTTTTCACAATAATAGATTACAGCAACCTACCTGTATTCCTATTCAAATTAAAAAAAATGGAAAATATCCGTAAAAAACTTATTATTTTAGTTAGATACACAAACTGGCTGAGATAGAAAACAAATTAAATTTGCATATTTCTGTTCCATATGATGAAAAACAAAATCTTACTGTTTTGTGTTTAAAAGAATTGTAATAACATATTACTTAACTTTAAATAAGTAGCCATTTACATATTCCCTTTATAATATACCAATAATTCCAATACATTATAGAACCATGAACTAACTAATAATATAATTAGACAAATTTTGATTTTTCTTAACTCTTAGTAAAAATTATGAGTTATTTTTAAGTAAATATAAGTGTTCCAAAATATAAGTGTTAGTGCGTGTATTAGTGTATTTATATAAAATAATTTTCACTTTACTTTTAATTTTTATATAATTCAAAAAATAATGTATGATTTGTTTTAAGTTTAGAAAGAGTTTAAGTTTAGAAAGAATAAGAATACGCTTTAACGATATTTATCATTCAAAGCAATAATAGTCATAAATATTTTTGGAATGAATAATATAATAATTAATAATTATGTAAGGATTTATAATTAAGATCTTGAATTCATTATTAAATAAAAGTTGTAATGAATGATAATTTATTCCTGCAAAGGTATCTTACTATGAAAGAGGTATTCTAAGCTATTAATATTAGATTGAAAGTTTTTTTTATCTTTTTAAAATCAAAAGTAATGCCAAATTTATATTTTTAGTTTAAAATTTAGGATAAAATTAATTAAATTTATTTTAAATTATACTTAAATGTTAGTATAAACATATTTCAAAAATGACAAACAAATTCTTGAAAATTTAAATTCAATATGAATCTGAATTTTTTAAATTATTCTTTGTGCGCTATGTAATTTTATTTAATCAGTATAATCAACATAAAACAGTTTTTTTTATCTACTCTAATGATATTTATGTGCTACAGAATATACATAAATGCATGTTTTTATCTTTTAATTATTCAGATATTTTTGATTTGTAAATTATGGAAAATTATTTGTTTTTTGAAAATATACTACAAAAATCTAATTATTTGCCATTATTTTAAGTAAATTAATTATTTAACAATTTTAAGAATCGTATATATGGATATAAATTGACTTTCTAGCACAAATAAACAAAAAATAAAATTAGAGTTAATATTTGTTTTTTTCACAGAGAAATTAAAAATATGAGATGATAAGGCAATTGGCTCCACAAAATGTTTTAGATCAATATTGACACTTAAAAATAAGGATAATTCAAATGTGCATTAAACTTTATATATTGAGACAAAATTCATTTTTTATGGTACGTATTGATTTTAACATTATCTGAGATTATGCATTTTACTTGATATTCAAATCTTTTTCTTTACACCAATTGAAGCACACTATTTACTAAATAAGTACTACCTTTAATATTACCATTTTTATAATATCTAGCTATAACTTCATAAGGTTAACCACCTGGATACCAAAATAACTTGATAGTTGTTCTCGCATACTGATGAGGGAAGAATAATATTTCTACCAATTGAATACAGATGCTCATTTATTGAACTTTTCATTAGCTCTCACCAATTTGTAAGAGTTAAGCAGAATGATCAAAGAAATTTCACGTGACGCAAATCTAATCAGTGGAATGCAGTTAGAAATCTTGATCACCTTTAAAGCATGATCGTGAATCTTTCATTTATTCATTCCCACTTAATCCTGCGTCCTCAAAAAGCCTGTTAGTCTTTTAGTCCAGGAGAGCTTAGGTAAGCAAAGTAGATAACTGCTTGATAATGATGTTTCCTAAAGTCTAAAGTAATTATTCACGCATACACACTCTTCTCTATGGAGTAGTTAAGAACTAACTGGATTCCACTAAATCAATGCTTCCGCTTAGATAAAGACATTACCTTCGAAGAATGTAGTAAAAGGCTCAGATATAGCAAGGAAATTCTTTCTATCATGAAACATTTATCTTTGAAAAAAGAATAATGTTTTATTAGATAATTATTGATCGGAGACAGAAACTGAATTCCTATACACATAAAATGAATTTCTATTACACATTTAGTAATTTTAAGAATATAGATAAAACCTGCGTAGTGAACCCATATTATTTTGAAAAATATTATTATATATTTATTTTGTTGCTTAAATGTATTTTTTGATTTTTGAAAACAAAATATTTTTTTTAAACAATTTCTTATAAGATACAAACAATTATAAATTTTCATTATGAGTAGTAATAAATTTGAATTGCAAAATGTAAAATGAATAATATATGGGACAGTAAAATGAGATTTCCTTTTAAGTTAAAAATATTATTTTAAACAATCTAAGAAAAATACATAAATTTTAAATTGAAATGGTTGCATTAATTTTCTTATATAATGTATGGAAAATGTTATTTTTCCCAATTCATTATTATTTATTTTTCCCAATTAATTATAAATAAATACTTTTATTTTACATTTCACAGAATCTTCCAGTTCTTTATTAAAATAAAATTTAACTTTAAGTTAAAAAATAATTTTCACACATGCAAGTGATTTTTGCAATCACCATGTTTGATGTTTTCCATTGATATTTTTGTTAAATAAAGGAAATACTATTTTTTATTCTTATTCCTAATCCTGTGCCAAAATTGGCTACCCATTGGGAAAATTAATTGTACGTAATTAACACAAACTATTTCCAAGAAAGTGAAATTACTGAATAAAATAAAATGTAGGGATTAATTTTAATATTTTTTTTTTACTTTATAAAGTTCGAATTGAGAAATATAAATTTATTTGGCCCTTTCAATGAATTGCCTTTCATCCACCCTGATAAATATGGTTAAGATATATGGTTTGGAAAGAATTTAGAATGCTTCATACTTGTGAGTTCAATTAAGGAAATTAATGCATAATTTATTTAAGTGAACAACATGACCACTTCATTAATCTTTTAACTATTGATACAAGGATATATAAAATTAACTTTAATAAATTAATAAATAGTATGCTTACGTCTAAATAATCAACATTCCCAAAAATTAATTTCATAAAACCTGTATTTTTCAAAATCATGTGTAAGACATTTAACTTAAACAAAAATAATTTTTAGAAAACAAACATAGTAAATTTAATTAAACATGATATTTATAGTACAATAATTTCATGAAAAAAGACAAATATTTCTGTAATAAATGTTTTCCAGGACTGATATTTAGTTCATTTTTAAAAAAAGAAATGTAAATATATCTATCCCATATAGCTGAAGAAGAATTCTTTCAATTATAAGAAAAAATATACTTCTGTCAGCAGTAAATTTTTCACATTTAATTTCTTTACATATTAAAAATGAAAAATCTTATTATATGTTTACTTTAAGAATATTCTTCATACTGTACTGTTAAATTATTTGTAGTAGTACAGTGTAATGTAAAAGAATTCGTTAATTATCTTAAAATGCCAACAAAGTTTTTCCATCTAATAAACATTACACATTAGGATATGTTATTGCTCCATGATTACTCTTATAATGTGTATTATAAAATTTTCATATGTTCTTGGATGAATAAGAAATTCTCAATAAAAGTATAACTCTTGTATAAACACTCAAAATGTAATACTCAAAATATACTTGAAATATATTTGTATTAATACATAATTTTTATTTTGATCATTCTAGAAATTATACATTCTGAATATGAAAAATTCTGCTCTGTAACTTCACATAATTATCAGGTAAGGTCATTAGTAATTTAAAGTATACACCTTTTAATGACATTTTCTTTTTTATATATATTCATTGAAATATTTTCTTACATGTTTTCCTTATAACAGGAACAAAATTTACTATATTTACTATATTTTAATTAAAATGTACATTTTTCCATGAAATGTTTTAACGCGTGCATTTTTAGTTATCATTTGTTAAAGTTTTTAAAAAAATTATAATTCTTCAGCAAAAAAGAAAGTAAAAGACACTTCTCAAAATTTGGTTAATACCGACAGGCTTAATAGCAAATCTATATCAATTCACATTTTCATAAAAAATATTTTTTGGTTGAAATATTTACTGTCAAATAATTACATAAACAAATGTCATTATTTACCCACATTTCTAAATTAAAAAGTCATTTTGAATAAATATTTAATTCATTATTTAAAAATTAATATCACTAAAAATGTTTCATTACTTAATAAAAACATAATTTTATTTTCAGTGTGCTTAACTTTTAGAAACGGTTACATTAACTGAATCAAAATTTATAGATCACTCTAATTATGTAGCAACATACACTATAATTAGAATTTTTAGTGTCTTTAAATGTGATATTAAATTAGAGTAGGAATAATAATTGTTTAAGTTAACTATATTATTTTAAGGCACAATTTTTTGATATTGCGTAAACAAAGCTTAGTTATTTTAAAATACTTAATATTGTAATTTTTAACCAAAATATTATTTCATTCATAAAAAAGATTTACATTAAATAGCATAGAAAAGTGTACACATGTAAAAGTAAAAATATTTTAAAACTAACATTTATCTGCAGTTAGTTACATATCACTTTATACTGTACTCTGTTTAGGATTTAAAGTTATATTAAAAAGAAATGCAGAATAAAAACCATAGCTATTCACTAAAAATTAATCATTATATCGATGATACTAACTAATAAAATTTGGATTTAATGCATTTAAATTTTATAGCTAGATGAAAAAAAATTATGTGGATATTTGCTATAATAACAAAGTAAATTTATTTCTAAAAATATCTGTTACATTTAGTTTAATTAATATTAATATTCATTTGAAATATTTTTATAACATACTTAAAAAAGGATAATTTCTTAATATTAAAATGATTGAAAGGAAGTCTATTTGGTAAGAATATAAGACTACAGTTAGTAATGGTGGAATTATTCAGATATTGTTTGACATTTTAAAAAATGCACATTCTTTGAGACATAAGAATATGATTATTGGATCTTGGTGATAAAACTGTTAGGAATATAACATCAGTATATTCGTAACACATTTAAAGTATAACTACATTTAAAATATAGAGTGATATATCCCCAGAATATTTCATAAAAATGAGCATATTAAAAAAAAAAAAAAAACACGTAAAATTCATCCATATTTAATAAATTCAATCTTATTTTAAACTTACTTCCATTATGAATAATATTTTTCCAAGATATATTATATATGACGAAGAAAATAGTAACATAAGATAGTAACAAAAGAAATCCTAACAAATCACAAAGAAATTTTCAACGAATAAAGAAGCAAATTAAATATTAAAACACATTCTAATATGCATAAGAAATGAATAGAGGGTCTTTTGAAGAAATAATGAAATACACAATTATTTATTCTAAGCTTTCATAGAATAATAATTTTGTCATACATTTAATGCAATATATATAAAATTATATGCACTATTTCTAGAAAGTAATTATGCATATCATATTTAAATTCACCTATACAGACTTTAAAAATAATAGTTAGCTGTTGGAAGATCTCAAAGATATTAATCCTAAATTTATATGAAATTTATCTTACAGATGTGCAGTTTGCACAATATTATTGAGAGTTATTGTAATATATATATTTTGGTAGTAATTTCACGCATAAAACTGGAATGAATTGTACTACAGTTTTCATCCCATCCTCAAATTTTTAAGTACTTTTTTATTTTTTTTAATTAACGATTTAAAACTAATTTAAAACAATATCCATACTTTTGAATTGATTAATCATTTCGGTCTAAAAAAATTCTTCGATATTTTAACTAGGATATTGAATAATAATTTATGAACATAGTAGCAAACATTAAAAATATCTGCAGGAAAACATATTTTGTGTTCTTTAGATACTGATTAAGATATAATTTAATAACAATATTTTTTTTAGTTCATTAATGCAATAAAAACAACATTCTAACTAACTATGCACAAAAACAAAATTTTAAAGTCATTCATGTTTTTAACAACATATATTAAATTATTTAAGTGAATTCTATAAAAAATATTACAAATACTACAAAATTCATTATTTCACTTAAATGGGTATCCAAAGTAAATACTAAATATGTTTCAAAAGACTGCAAAAATATTAAGTTCTGGATAGTAAGATTGATGAAATGTATTTCTAATAATGTCTTTATCAATACTTATAGAAATTACCTAGTTTGAATTTATAAGAATCATAAATTGAAAACCGTAGGAAAATATATGAGTCAGCTCAATCTCATTTCCCATGCTATTCGCATAGCACTATCGAAATTGGAAATTTTATTGCTTTAGG
>JAPDSC010066787.1:0-14626 GCA_026290005.1 Latrodectus geometricus
TTTGGAACAATATTTTAAACCAATCATTAGACTTTTGTACAAATAATTATGTTTATGGAAATAATGAAGTGGAACTCATTTTAGGGCTGTAAAGACTTACAACATTTTTTTTTTATAAACAGCATCTGAGTATTTGCGTAGCATTTGCGTCTTTCGATGAAGTACAGAAAATGCTTCTGAGACGTTGGTGAGTTCCGTTCGTTTGTCTTTAATTGATAGTGTAATCAGTAATAGACAGAGGATCGTGACTATTATCGAACACCATGAACTGAGTTTGACGTTTTTCACTTTAGAAAATCCTTTTGGTTACAATGAAAATATTATCCAAAATTGTGTCACACGTTAGATTCCAAAACTCTCCGTCGAAGGGGATGATGTAGCGAGCACAGATATTCGTCAAACTTTTCAGACCGAAGAATTCGTATCGAAAACTGAGTGCTTCCAGGAGCAGGTGAATGTAGGTTTTGGTAAATCATACGCGCACGCACCACAGATTAAATGCAAGCAAATAGATGCACCGGTACCTGCAACAGGGGTATTGTTGACCTTTCAACACAGCTAAAATCCTGGCATGTAACATTCATCATGGTACCTGAACCATTCAATGACATCTGGTATTTTTCACGAAAGAGTTTCTTTTTATCTGTGAAGGAAGGACGGATATCGACGCATGTAGTTGTAATTCGGAAAATGCTACGCTATTAACCAAACCATTTTGCCAAGCGTTAAATCAGTCTTACACTGGGGGTCAAGGTTTGGGATTGCATAATGTCTATCTTCACTGCTGAGGCTATAGTTATTTATCGAACTCATCAGCATGTGCATTTATGTCATTCTTTTATGTATTGTACGTACACTGTTAGAGTGAGTGTCTTGGAAGCTTTTATGGATCAGTAGATTTGAATGCTATCCTGTTGTGTCTAGGATTTTCAGAGCATACGATTCCATTTTTTGCAAGACAAATGAAATAATATTCAGTTAGATCCTCAATCATGTAGGTCTCAAAGCAATTAGAAGGCTGATTCGGCTGCTAAATCTTCCTTTGGTCTGTGTCTGCCATCTGTTCATTTATCTGATGTGAGAAAAGGGAGTAAAAAGCTTATCTATTCTCTTTTGCAGGAATCGTGAAACATACTTGTCTATAATAAATTATGGGCCATTTATCCATACATAACTTCATTAGTAGTTTTTACGCTATGAAATGCTTATGTGAGATTAACGTGTCCCCTCCCTACGTACCGGATACACGTTTTACACACAGATTTATTCTTAAATGTTTTAATTCCATGGTGTGAAGCGTGGGAGGAACCACATTCTATTCCTGACATCATGTAGATTGTATTCGTCATTGTTTCATATTTTTTAAATCTAATATTTTAAAACTAAAGGATATATTAGGTTGGGGAAAAAGAAATCCATTATTTTTAAATGAACTTTTTGTAACTTCTTTCAGATTCGCTTTCTAAAAAGTATCAAAACAGTTTTCATGCAGATTTTAAGTCTTGTGCGAAGCTACGACTGCTGACATGCTGTCAAGTTTGATAATTTTTGATATTTTATAGACATTCTCGACGATGTTGTATCCATGCGAGGTGCATCTTTAGCATCCAAATACCCAAACGGAATTGATGAAACCAAAATTGTGCGTAACTGGTTGTTACAGTCATATATAGGACGATAAACACCTTTCACAATTTTAGTCACCTGGTTTGCATTTTCGCCATAATAAAAGAAAAACTAAAATATATCAAATTTTCTGTTTGTTGTCTTCTATTTTTAAAACCTTGTACTTATAACTGAATTAATCAAACAAAAAACCGCAAAAGAATATTTTAGTGTCAAATGTCACCTTTCCAATGAGCGTAAATTTGAAATTGTTTGATAGATACCTCACGAGATAGCGATCACTACAGACGTCTACCGAAAAAATAATGGATAACTTTTTCCCCAAACTAATATTAGACTAATCACCCCATCGAGCGCAATCTCTCTGCTTTTTTGAGGTCAAGTGATTTCACACATTTTATTCGGTCAAATTTTTTTAAAATTTTATTCACTTATATAATTTTACATGAAGTAAAATTTTAATGTTGTATTTGTTAATTTTAAATATTTTTCTTTACTTTTTTAAGAGGAATCTATTTTATTTTCAAATATATTTTAATGTTGCTTTGGCTTTGTACAAGGAAATAATAATAATTAAAAAATTAGATACATTTTAAAACTATTATTTGGAGCAGCATGTCCTGAAAAATGCTCTCTTTCATAAGATTTTTGTAATAAAGTAACCAGGGATATATGAGAATTACCATTTTCCAATTTCGTAATTTATGGTTCTTCGCATGTTGTGATAGTAAAATATATAGGACACTTATATATGCACAAATTTTCTATATAAATAAAAATCATTGTGTTGCAATAGGAAACTGAGTATATTTAAAAATAATTGGAAAGCAACAGATTTTAGTTTAAAATTTTTTAAATTTTACATACTGATAGGAATTAACTTTTTTGTAACTAAATACCAAAATCCAATTGTGTTATACTTAAAAATCCTTCAACAATATTCTAAAAGGTCTCGGAATATTCTATTTAACCTTACAAGAATGGAAGAATACAATAAGGAAACGTTAGATTCCTTTTTGTATCCTATTGTTACAACCATTGTATTATGAACCAAAAACCGTTCTGCGTTTTAGACTTAATTCTCGTGGAATTAAACATTCTTGCAACTATAGTGTCAGAGTAATTATTGTGGAGCATAATTGAATCATGTTTGAACTACATGTTGAAAGATTTGAACTACTTCACTGCACAATAATTTTAATATTTATCCCAGTATTTGTATTTTTGTGGTTTTAGAATTCAGTAGTTTATTAAGGTATTCAATATTTTTTTGCAAAAACGCGTGATTCTGTTTTAAAACTTTTAAATGAAAAGCAGCCACCTAACCTGTCTAATGTTTAGCGTACCTGACTACAGATGGGTGGGACCTGGGTTCGAATCCTGGCTCGGGCATGGATGTACTTTCTCTCTCTCTTTCTTGTCTTTGTCCTTTCTTTGTGTGTGAATGGATGCCTACCCTATAAATGGGTACCTATGGCATGTGTGTACTGAGGAAGTCGGACTCCACACCAAATATGGTTCAGTTGGAAAAGTGGAGCAGCGCACCCCATATTGCCAGCCTGCCTGGCACACGACAGCAATAACAAATGAAAAGCAAAATTTTATGACTCAGTGTTTTTCTGCAAAATGTAATTTTTTCACGTGTTTATATTTATGGTGCTAAAAATTTTCTAAAATATTAAAATAAGGTGTTACATTTAATGTTGTGTTATAAACAGTATATCTTTATATACATAACTTAGTTTTATATTTCAGGATTCTCTCTTTTTCAATACTTATACTGGCAAAAACTTTAAATATTAGACTAACTCTTAAGAAATTTTTAAGCAATTGTTTTGGTTAATGTGAATCCATACAAAGAACTTTAAATATTTTTTGTTTATATTACTCTTAAGAGTTTAGGTTTTCCTTAAAATTCTGTTTTCATGTTATTTATCATTATATATACATTCAATGTTATTTTTATTGCAACTTTCGGAAATTACTAATGCGAAATATTTTTATCATCAAAGTGTTCTCTATCAATTAATTAACTTCTGTTAAAATACTGGTGTATAATACAAAGAAAAAAATGCTTTTAATCATGTTAAACATGAAATGAATGATGAATGAAATGTTTTATATCGTCTTTATAATTCAGCCGTCTTTTATTAAAAATGAAACTGAAAATGAAAAATGAAAGATATCACAATTTGCACTTTTTCTAAAGTTTTCATAACTGAAATAACATTTATGACGCTTGAAACTATTTATAAGGAAAACATTTTTAATGACGTAATAGGGTCTATCGACGAACAAGTCTATCGATGAACTTGACTTACGATTCAAATGATCGTTTCTCAAATTTATAGTTTTTAACATCTTAACTTTCCCAGTAACATATTTTATATTGATGAATTTAGCTCATAAAATATGTTTCTTTGCATTGTCAATTGCGATTATCAGCTTGTAGAAGTTCAGAGTAATGATTTGGTTACTAAAATAGTCCTATTAAAAATATTACACATTTAAATACAATGGAAATTTTGTAAAAAAATTCATTGTCTTCGCTTGTGTTTACATTATATCTTTCTTTAGATGTCTAGGAGATATCCAAGCTTGGATATCTAAACAACATCTATAACAAGTATATCCAGAAATATCTAACTTTAAATATCTAGTGGATATCCATATGAAGCGATTTTGAGATATCCACATTGCAAAAATTGTGGATATCTATGAGATATCCCTGGTATATCTCCATGGTAATATCTAAACAAGGTTACCTCTTTGATATCTTATGGATATCTAGATCATAGATATCCAAATTGTAGACATCCACTGGATGTGTTTTAAATCTAAGAGATATCTGGATCTGAATTAGACGTGTTTTGGATATCTAACAGATATAAATGGTTGTGTGGGTAATTAAATAACTGAAAAATTTATATATCCATATAATATATTTTATTATATGGAGTAAAAGATTTTTGATTTTTTCTGTAGATGGTAAAGGACATATTTGCTATAAAAAATTTAATAATAAAACAATTGTTTAAAGAAAGCATTTCTCAGCCCAAATATAATAACACTTAGTATTTTTTAATTTTTGTCAAACTTTCTAAATGTGTTTTTGCGAAGTTTGGTGTTATGCAATAAAAAGTTTTATTTGTGAGACATTTAGCACAAATATTTATATAAATATCCCTTCCATAAAATATCCCACATTATTTTACAAACGAATTAATTCGATTTTTTCACGATAATTTGTTGGAAAATCTCTCAAAAATACAATACCTAATTTGCATTGATTTCGAAGATTAAGTTTTGCTGAAACAAAATGTATATGTATAAATCAATATTTTATCAATGAAATCCAAAAAAATTCTAAATTATCAATTTATTCTCTGAGAATTCTATTTCATTAATAATTCCACGATTAACAATGAATTTTCTTTTATTATAGGTATTAAAGCTCAAGATTTTGTAGAGAAATGGAGGTTTAGATTAGAACACCAACAAAAAATAATCACAGAAAATTTTGTCCATCATAAAAAAAACCACCAAATACTAATTACTACATCCGCTAAATATTCAAAACAGCAGAGACTATATTTTATTTGTACAATGGATTGTGTTATCTTCTTTTGGGACATCACATTTGAATGTTCTTCTGACCTTTGAACCCTTGTCAATTCTTGACTTACGATTCGAATAATCTTTCCTCAAATTTATAGTTTTTTAACAACTTAACTTTCCGAGTAACGTATTCTATATTGATGAATTTAGCTCATAAAATATGTTTCTTTGCATTGTCAATTGCAATTGTCAGCTTGTGAGTACAAGCATTTTTCCCTATCCGAAGTTACGTTCTGCCAATTTGGTGGAAGCGATTGTCAGCTTGTAGAAGTTCAGAGTATGTTTGAGCCATAAGTCGTACTCACTTTAACCTACGACAGCTAAAGTAACCGTAGAGTAATAAAAACATCTGAATTAAAGTTCTGATAATTAAAATTTAATTGAATATTAAATACTCTGTAATCAGTTTCTAGGCCTTGCTGCCAAATGGTTGGTTAAAATGCATTTAAACGTTCACAGCAAAGCATCGATGAAACCAGCTTAGAAAAACTTAATATTATTTTATACAGTAATTATTTTTCTTTTATGAATAATTCAAGGGAAATTACTGGGTTTCTTCAATTGATCGTTAGCACTAACTTGAAATTTGTGAAACCTACCAATTAATAGTAGTGAAGTTACAAAGCTATGAACTTTGTAAAATAATGCGTGTTTCAGGAAAAATGTATGTTTTAGAAAATAAATAATAGTGTTACAAAGTACAATATTTATTAAAAATTATATAAAATGTCCGAGAATAATATTATCATGATACATTGATTAAAGTGGTCAGTACATGATATAAACATGTCAATGGCGTTCTTGATGAATCAGAAATAACATTGATAGCATTTTTAAAAAAAGAATCCTTAAAAGTGCAATAATTCTTCTCTTTTATAAGTTATAATGTGAAGATGTAATGAAGTTAGTTGATAATGATTTCAGGACAAGAAGGGGGTGAAACTGACACTTTGCAATAAATTTCTTTGCTGTATATCCAGCTATAACTGTTGTCAAAAACGAGCATATCTGAAAAATAAAATTTTTATGAAAAACATATCAGGTACATGTTAGTCAATATGAAGAACAAAAAAATAAAACCGGTTTTTTAAATATAGGGGTGCTTAGGTATATTCCAAAAAAATAGCATTATCTTTAATACTGATTTACCACAGATTTTCAAAAACAAATCTGAAGGATACACATGATCTAATTCTATCATTTGAATAAAAAGAGATATTGAAATTGATATGTGGAGTAAAAAACTTTATTTCAGAGCAAATAATTATGTGCATGCCAGCATGGATGTGTATTTAATGGTTTCATTTAAAAACAGAATAAATTAGTTCGGTGTTATAAATAAGGAATGTGGAAGATTATTACGCCTGTAGATAATGAAAATTAAAATACAATAAAAGAATATGCTGGAACAGATCACAATACTGACTTATATATTTCTGAATAGCCAAAACGGAAGAGGCTTTTCACTCTAACTTTTCCTATCCTAATAACTTTTCTTTGGTGTGATGTTGTTGTTACACCAGCATTATTCCTTGTACCTAGACGATACACACTAAAGATATTTGGGGAAGTTTTTACAAGCTTAAGGAATGACCTCGTCATTTAACCAAGATTCAAAATTATGAAATGTCACTTTGGTCTTTTGGCATAACTTTAATATGTTAATCTATTTCAATTTAATACATAAAATAATGTTTCATTGCTCCAAATTACACCCAAAACCTATTTTTGTGCAATATATAAAAATTTTAATCAAATTGGAACATATTTAACGAAGTGAGTAATAAAAAGCGTGATTGTCCATTTAGACTTTTCTAATTTTGATATGCATTTCATCGCATTACATAAGTTATTAAAATTTATTCAGCAAAATTTTTGTTGAGACAGTGCGCAAATAATTCGATAAAAAAGGTCTATAAAATAAGTCGCCTAATCTTATAAAATACACATTATTTTGAATTGTTATCCTAAAAACCATAAATATAAAAAATACAGCTTGTATTATATGCATTCATTTTGTAATACTGCACTAAATGGTAAGAGTTTACGATTACCCTTTAAGAATTCAAGCGAATGCAAGTTATGGCAATCATAAAAGATATACATTATTAATTAGTATTTTTTCCAGAAATTAGATCTACTATACTAAAAAGCATAATATTTTTTATTTGACTAAATGAAATATGATTATTTATATATATATATATATATATATATATATATATTAGTAATAATTTTAATACATTTAACTGATGAATACTAGCCAAGAAAATCAAGCTTAAACTAAGGTTTTCTGGGACATTTCAGAAAATGAAACAAAAGTGTTTTGTTTTTCCTATTTTGTGTAGAACATACTAGAGCACGAAATAGACGCTTGTTCCAAATACGATGTGTTTTCGATATGTAATTTATGTATTTATATGTCAGTAGTATTAAAGCGAGAGCTATTGGTGAGGGTTCGAAATGGATAATAATATCTTTATAATAGAGTCTTAAAATTTGAGCAACATCACCGTAGTTGAAAGTTTCCTTTTCGAAATTCTGTGTTTTGCTTACAACAAAAAAGTAATTTTAGGCTGTGGTTATTTAAGTTAGAGATAACTATATAGAGATAGATACTAAGGTAAAAACCACCAGTTTGTTCAACTCGTAAATTGCATTCCTGTCGCAAGAGTAGTAGTTTCCACTACTACACAGTCGTAACCTTGAGATTTGGTAAGTTAATTTTTTAAATTGCAAAAAATTAGATCCTTACTTGCTAAATTATAAGATGCTATTACTTAGCTTATCATTGGATTTGCAACCAAATATGCATTAACTTGATATTTTTAAAAAAATAATGAAACCTATAAATCACAACACAATTCATTTTTGTCACAATATTTAGGTAAAGTAAAAATTGTGATTCAAAATAGAATTTCTGTATAAATTCATTTTTGTAGGAATTACATATTTCGTATTATTCCAAGAATAGACAAATGTTCTTTAGTTATTTAAACTCATATTCTTTTCAACATTAAGTAATCGGTTTTATTTTGCTATTTACATTCCAATTACAAAAAACAAGCATTTAAATTGCAGACAACATTTAAAAAATTAAAATTTGTGTCGGAATATTAGCGAGTGAGAAATGTGCAAAATCAAATGTATGAGCAATGTTTCCTTACTTCAAAGAGAGTTTTAAAAGCTAACAGTTTTCCTTCCTCAATTACTGTTCTTTTACGGAAATTGAATATTTTTTATTTTTATGATGACTGAAAGAATAAAATATTAAGCATAAAAAAGGTTAATAAAACATTTAAAGAACAAAAATTATATCATCATCAGCATTGGCACGACAGCACTTTGTGTGTCTTGGCCTTCCTCAGAAGCTTTTCCCAATCTGCTTTTCTCTCTCTCCCAGCAATTGATCTCCAAATCTTTACTTTTAGGATGGCAAAGTACTCATCACACAATCTTTCCATATCTTTTTGGTCCTTCCTCTTGTTATTTTATTAGAGGGGGTATCATTAAAATCTTTCGACGCTGTTATTTCTGGGCTCATTCTTACTACATGCCCAGCCCATCTCATTCTGCTTAGTTTTATAGACTTGATAATATCATTGTCATTAAAAATCTTACATATTTCAAAACTGTGTCTTTTTTCTTCAGTTGTTATTATCGAGAACAGCGACAAAGATGGTTCGCAGGACCTACATAAAAATTATATCGCCATAGGTAAATATATTCCCTAAAATCATGCTAATCAACTAAGGTATGGACTTTGATTCTTTTGAAACTGAGAAACAGACTTCAAACAATATTATAAACTAAAAAAATTACAGATTTTTATATACGTATTCCTAATGTGCTCTGTATATAAGACAAGAATAAACTTACACGTTCCCTTCTTTATACACTTGTATTGTCCTGCTTCAGAGACAAGATGGGCATCTATTCTTTGCTTGGGTATTAATTCTTGTTTCACAGATGATTCATTCTCTTTATAATACAACGCAAAGCCAATATCTCTACTCTCTGTTTCAAATTCCCATTCTAGCATTGAATGGGCAGTATCTACATTTATCGGGATGAATGTTTTTGACTTTCGAGAAACTTGTAGCTTTTTAGCTCCTGGTTGGGAACTAATTCTATTTAAGCTTCTTTGTAGGTATAAATGTTCTGGTACTATCTTCCCATGAAATCCCTAAATAAAATGAGTCAAAAATTATAAATGAAGTAATTTATTTATACATATTGTTAAGAAAAAAAATATACTAATTATATAAAAATAAGTTTCTGCCAGGTTCTTTAAAGAAAATAAATTATTCTTTTAAAAGATTTAAAGATTTTAAAATCGTATAAAGCATTAAATAACTGTATATATGATATTTAATAGACGAACAGTATATACAATTAAACTGATTAATAAATAGAAATTATGTAAAAGTTATATAATATTAGCAATTCAACACAGAAAATACATTGTCGAAAATAAACATGCATTCATTCAATCAGCTGTGGCTTATATGTGAATGAATAAGCCTGCCTGAATCAAGCAATGAGCGTGGCTGTTTATTCCATTTAAAAGTAATCGTTCTCATTTATTAGAAAAACCAGTCAGCTACCTAAAAATAATTTCTACCGGACTCATATAACCATTATTCTGCTTTACAGAACAGAGGAGAAATATGAAGCTTGACAGTCTCAATCCTAAGTCACTAAGAAATTAAAAATTTACTCCAGAGTTATGTAATACTAGTCATGGTAAGTCTATAGACATTTCTGTACTATGAAGGACAGCAGGTTTATATATATATGTTAATTTAAGTCAACAACATAGATTAACGTAACCCTGTAGAACTGATCACAAAAACACAGTAACCCTTAAATTAACATGTGAATAGGTATGTCAACAAATTTCCAGGTACTCTCTAAATTTCATAGAAGGTCGTAAAAAGAAAGAAAAATAAAATGGTAAATAATAAACTCTATCAATTTTTTAATATTTTAATTTAAGCTTTTAAAACTTTTTTTTAAAAAAATACTGCATTGCTCACCAGAGAAAAACATGCCGGATTTCCATCAGGATCTGTTATTTTTCCTCCCAAAAATCCTGGTAGACTGTCCGCGTCTATGAGTTTAAGAAGTTCTTCTTTCCAGCCATCTAAAACCAAAAAGCAGCTTGCATAAGTGATATCACATTAAAAAGCAATAATTAAAGAAATGTATTATCTATGGAAAATTATCACTAATAAAAGCAAAGTATCAGATTTAAATAGATGAGTTTTGAGATGTATTTAGACAAAAAACTTTGTTGTATGCATATTTTTCTAAAAGTAGATTATGTGTAAGAAAAATGCTTATATTTTCTTTTTTTAACTAAAAAGAAAAATAAGTTGAATGCAAAAGAAGAAGTTACAAGTACAAATGTGTATGTATTCCTAAAAATATACTAAATTGAGAAAGGATTTTAAATTATAAATTCTCTTTAAGCAGAATTAAAAGGATATCAACTAAAATACCATTTATAAATTTGATCAAATATTATTCAATATTGTAACTTTCTGTAACTCAATAATGTTTTCTGAAAAATATGTATGCGTATATAAATATTTCCTCACTAACTTATCTTTATTTGAAAAAAATATTGGAAAAATCTTACGCTCATTAATAAACCTCTAATAAAAAGAAAATTTAAATAGTTAACATCAGTGTTATGCAAACGTTTTGATGATGTGAACGTTCTAAATCATTTGTTGATATTTCACAGTTACAAATGCAATTTTAAATATAATTCTTGATTTTTTTTTTCACTCAGAAACATTAGAACTCTTAATTTAATCATACGCACAATCACTTCGGTTTTATAGCATGTCATATCGTAATATTATAGGAACACAGAATGATTCGATTTAACAGTATCTCCTTAAATAAAATGTTTAAGAATTCCAAACTCTATTTTTTAAAATATCAACTATGACATTAATATAATACGAAGATATTAAAACAAATACAAATGTTTGATAAAGCAATTGAAACATCTTTAAAAATAGATTATGCATAAAAAATTATTTAAATATATATATTTGAAATTAAAGAACACTGTCGTTATTTCTGTGCTTTTAAATTTAAGATTTTATGAAAAACAAATATATGTTATTATTTCAATTACAAGATTCCCTTCCTATGAAACTAAAATAATGACAGAAATCAACAATCATTGAAAAGGATTTAATAAAGATTTTTGCCAAGAAAAGATAAAGTGGATTTACAAAAGACAATATATGAGAAAGACATCTCCAATATTTGCCATTAAATCAAAAATTAAAAAAAATTGCCTTTAAATTATGAATTTTAAGAGTAAGTGATTACAGACGATTGACATAATCTGATGTGAGTCTAAAAATTCTATCATTTAAATTTAATTTATGTTTATATGTAGAAAAAAAAATATCCAAATGGTTTATAAAAATAATTGCCAATAAAGAAGAAAAGTCTTGTAGAATTGGATGTACATAATTTAGCATATACGTTCCTAAACCAAAATTATCATATATAGTATGTTTGATGATTATGGAAATCAGGGCTTTTTTTGAAAGATGAATTTTATAATCTAGGTACATTTTAGCAAAGAAAGAATCATTTCCCAAAGTAAAATTACGCGTTAATTATATCTCAAAGACAGTATATTTATAATTTAATGGGTAAAATATACCTATTTCTACCAAAGTAATTAAAACTGGTAAATCTTTTTGATTCCTGAAATAATCATTGACAGTGGCACGTACTAGTATTTGATTTCTACATATTTCATTCAGTTGCCACTGCCTTAAGTCAACGGCTTATTATGCCAGAATATAAGTTTAAAGCAGATTTAAAATCATAACAAATATCCAAACCTGAGAGGGGAAATCGAACCCATGCAATGTTAAACTGAATGGCAGAGTATTAATCTTTCCTCTGTCAACACCGCTTGCTTTTCCTCTATTAAACTTATACAAATCATATATTCACATAATATATTACTTTACCACTTCAAATATAACTTTGTAGAAATAAATGTTAAGGTCAAATGTATTGGTTTGAAATTGCAACAAAATTAAGAGGCGGACAAATTTTTGGAATTTGTTTTTAGAATAAACTTTTTGATATTTTATTCTCTATAAACTTATCTATATATTTTCAAATTTCGATTCATATAAGAATAGAATTCTTAGTAGATGCCTATAAGAATACGAAAGAAGTAATAGAATTGATAAGTATTTTAAAATCTGATTTTTAAAATTTGTTTCAAAGATTTTTATGCTCCCAAATTTACATATTAAACAATTTGATAAACCTTTCATGTTTTGTAGCTCATTGCAAATTAAGAGAAAAACTTTTCATTTTAATTATAATAGTGAAGGAAAAAAATATGAGGCAAGTTTAAAATGGGCGTCAACAGGTATAAACAATACAACCATTTAAAAATATTAGAAATCCAAAAGATAAAATTGAAAAGTTTATTAAATCAAGATTTTTAAAATGCTATATAAAAACAAACTTTAAAATTCTCACCTTTGCCATAAAATGTTGCTTTTTTTAAGGTAGCACCAGATAACAATGGCTTAATGATAGCGAATAACATTGAAAAGTAAATTGAAGCTGAAATTGAAAAACAAATAATCGATGTTAGAATTTTAATACTGATGAAACAATTTTTAAAAATTTTCTGCTTTTTTCAATATTTAAATATAAAAAATTTTCAATAAAAATTGAGGGGATTTCGTTACAAAATTACATGTATCCAGAAAAAATTGAGCTTGAGCTACGAAATGTGTTGACTGAAGCTTCAATTGCCTTGGAACGTTGCATACCAGAGAATCATTTTCTACATTTATAGCAGAATTTCCATTGGAAATATATAGATTACGCAAACATCAGCTTATATATCTAAATAGGTTACATTTTAAACCTACTGAAATTAAAATTTTTTTGCTACTTCTAATCAATAAAATATTTTTCATTTTACTCTTTGTTATGATTTGTTCCTCTATACAACTACTTAATATACGTATAAAGGTTTTACAGTATAGGATAAATTTTTTTCTAGATGATATGTTTTTGCAACGCAGTGCATAAAATCAAATCAAATACTTACTATTAATTATAAGTGCTTTTTTCAGTCGCTCTGGGTAATTCGCTTCGTATGTTGAAAACAAAGCAAGCAAAACTTCAATTGCTGAAAAGAACAACACTGATGAAAAAAATATGAAATTGAAAAGGAAATGTAAGCAACATTTGATTGTATGCAGTAATTTTGAGTATGTTAGCTTTTGACTCTATGATTTCCTAAGTAATTTTTTCTAAGATAAACAATAAATTCAATAGAGAAGATCATATACTCGAAAAAATTTGAAAACTTTTTCCATTTTAAATAATTTTTTTAATGGTGGCCACTTGGGTGTAAAACCCTTCGCCTCTACAACGCCGGGGACTTCTACTCATTTATCGTTACCCGGAGGTCACCTGTGAACCAAGTCACGGATGCGAGTAGCATTACCCACGTCACACCACCACAAACCCGTTTATAGGTCGGGCCACCTTCATCCATCATCTCACGGAAGGACAAGAAACGCAGAGAAAGAGAAAGTATATCCATTCCCGAGCAGGGATTCGAACCCAGGTCCTACCGCTCATCAGTCATACGCTAATAACTAGACAGTGTGGACAGCACATAATTTTAAGTATATATTTTTAAACTAAAAACTTCGAATATTTATACGATTAAATATACGTTTAATTTTTTTTCATATCATGATATAGTCACAAAACATGATGAATTAAAAAGCTTACTTAATAACTCAACAAACATAGTTTCACACTAGAATAAAAGACTAGTAAGAGGTTGAAAAATTACTAATTAAATTCAATAATTTGTGCGAAAATAATATTCATTATTTGGAAAAAACTCCTCGATAAGAAGTCTTAGAAATGAACAGGTAATCTACTTTTTTGTCCGAATGAGACTGTCCTTATATTCATATTAGGTAGAGAAAAAGAAATCCATTATTTTTAGGTGAGTTTCAAGGCTTTATTTAAATGTTTTTGATTCGCGTTGTGCAAATGATTTCAAACTGTTTTGTGGCTGATCTTTAGATTCTGGACAGCTAACATGCTGGTCAATTTCGGACTTTTTTGTGATTTTATCAATATTTTCGACGATGAGCCTGTACGAGGTGCACCTGTATCATCAAATATACTTGAATGAAATAGAGGAAACTAAAATTACACGTAATTAATTGGCTGTTACAATATCGGGATCATAAATACCATTTTGGATTTTTATCTTCTGACTTGTATTTTCGCTCTTTTCTCTCTCTCTCTCTCTCTCTCTCTCTCTCTCTCTCTCTCTCTCTCT
>JAPDSC010066788.1:0-19621 GCA_026290005.1 Latrodectus geometricus
ATACAAAATTGACTCTTTTATACCAATAGAAGGAAATTCTTTAATATAAGAATCCAAGAAAACTTGATTGTACTGCTTCACTGTTTTTGCCATCACAAATATAAAAACAATGACATTTAGAAATAAAATATTAATTTTATTTAGTGATAATCAAACACATGGTGAGCTAACAAATATCGGACTTTAAAACAAAGAAATGCTGTTGCCAAAAGTAATATTAAATTTCTTGTAATCATTGTGAATATTGATTATCAATTACGTTAAAAAAATCAAAGAGGCTGCAGAGCTCCTGCCCCAAGCAATGACACCACTACCAGGCTCTTCGAGTTAAGAGGAAGAAGATTCACAAAGTTCAACATTATCACTAAAACAAAGACAATGAATTGGATGTATTATAACTTTCACTTTCGAATTTTAATTGTGTTTAAACTTTGAAGTATAACTGTGGAAATTTAAAGAATTCTAGATATCACTTAAAGCAAAATATTTGTATTGAAATATTTACATCTAAAATTTCCAACACATAGAAATCTATTTTTAAGATGGAAAAAAAACTACCTATTTTCAGTAAAATGTAATTTTAAAAAGCAAACTTCAGAAATAGAATTAAATATCCCTTTACAAACATTAGAAAACTTAAAATATTAGAAACTTTCATATATAATTTTCAGAATTTTTGCTGTAGTACAGAAAAATGATTCTCCATATTAATTTTAAACATAGAAATTTATAAAGCAAATAATTTTAAGTGATGTTTACACATTTTTAAAGCTTGGTTTACATAACATCATAAAACACATTAGGTGAAATCATACAGTTATGTATATATATCACTTCATTGGGAAGAATTATCCTATAATATTCCATGTTGAAAGTAATGTTAAATCACAAAAAAATTCCTGAAATTGATTTACAAATATAGAATATTTTCAATAATTTATGTAATTTATTATAAAAAAACAAAAAATGAAATACAAATGACACTTAAGTAACAATGGTGATTATGTTTTTACAAAAAAAAATGATGCACATTAATTCACATGTATAGTAGATGATTATTTACAAGTTTATTTCATTCAGCAAGTTCTAGCCTTTGAAATTTATCAACATCATAAAATCCAGCTTTTACAACTCGTCCACCAAAGTAACGTCCATTCAAATCAACAACAGCTAAAAAGACATCAATCAGAATTTAATTTATGTAAAAAAATAAATATTTTTATTTCAGTTACATTTATTTTTCACTTAATACAAAAAAAAAAAAATTATGCTTTATATAACTTAAATGGTTACATTATAGAGGGAAAAACATACAGGAGATTGCAATGAAAAAAATACACTAAACAATGGGAAGATTTGAAAAATTAAAAATAAAAGATCACTGTAGGTTCATAATAATAAAATAAATGGAATAAGAGTATATTTATATGGAACATCTTAATTGTATTATAAAGTTTGTCTAATCTTTTTAGTAAATATAAAATGAATTAGAAACTACATTAATTTTCTAATAAAATTCCAAAATACTTATAATACATAAAATATAAAAAAAAATTGCAGATTATAGAAGCAGAATTATTAAAAATACTGTAACATTTTTTTATTAGTAGTAATTTTATATATAGAATTCTTAATGGAGTAACATTTTTTTTCAAATTTCAATTTCCTAGTTAAAATTTAATAAATAATAAATTTCAGAGCAAATAATGCAATAAACAAATTTAGTTTATTTAACTTTACTCTAGTTCATATCATGATTTTTTAATTTAGTATCAGAATTAAATTTAACTTTCAGTTCACAAAAAAATTTAGTTATTACCTCTACATATATAAAAAGCCAATTCATAAATAATGAATAAATAGAAAAAAAAGATAAATATTTAAAAAAGTAATGTATTTAATATTGATTACAATTATACTTAATTGAATGTTTACTTTGTATCAATAAGTAAAATGCAAAATGTACCTTTAATAGCAGATTCCAGTCGCTTGAACTCAATGAATATTCTGACTGATTCCTCTTCGGGTACATTTCCACCAGGAATTTCAAAAATCACACATTTCACAACTTCTCCATATTTACCGCATTCTTCTTTAGTTTCGGGTTCTAATTCTTCGTCAACTTCACCAGGACCAACCATATTCTACAAATGAATAAAAGTAAATTAACATTAGAATGATTACAAAGTACAAAAACAATAAGAATTAAGTAACAAATAAACTATATAAAATCAAAAAAAAAAAAAAAAAAAAAAAAAAAAAAGAATTAAACTACTAGTTAAAAAAATTTTCTTAATAAATACCAATAATTCAGTTTATAGAATATTTTAATAGTACAGAAAATAAATTTAAAATCAATTACTTAAATATCCAACAAAATTTCAGATTTCATCAAATGAATCAGAATGCTAAAATATTATTAATTATAAAAATACCAAATAACATAAAAAAAAAAGAATATAAAATAAAAAATTTTTTAATGAAAAATCAAAAATAAAAAAAAAATTTGACATATAAAAATGTTTGTTTTGAATTAAAATAAAAATTTGACCTATATTTAAATATATAAAATAATAAATTCAATAAAAAAAATATGCTGTGTTAAATTAAAAAAGAAAGCTACATCTGAAATATTTTATTAAAATAACTTTCTAATATTTGCCAGGTAAATTTCAATAAAAGAAATACTTTAACACAAAAAATATTAGTTTCATTTAAAAAAAAATAATTACAATAATAAAATTTTTTATATAAAATCTGCATTAAATCATTGCAAATTAGAATTTTTAAATGGTTCCTTCAAAACTTTTAGGCAATTATTTCATAACACTTAGCATTAAATGTAAAAATTTATGTTTAAATTTAATATAATTTTAGAAAATGTAAAGTCAAGAACATTAATATCTATCAAAATTTTACTTTCTTGATTTTTTTTAAATACTTCAAGAATAAAAAGAAACTGAAGAAAAGAAATCAAGTAACATTTTTCAAGGGATCTCTGATGAGGTTTTCTAAAAAATAATCTTAAATCACTATTTTCCTAGACTGATTAAAAAATCCCCCTTTTTTTTTTTTTTTTTTATCAGACCTAGAAATCTTCTTTCATTTATTACTAAAGAACATTATTTAATTTATTCTTTAAATACAAATTTTCAACAATGCTTTATTAAAGGGAAAAAGAAAAAAAAAAACTCATAGAAAATTATCAATATGTTTATGAAATCTTTCAAAGATAGAAATATTAATAAAAATTATTTTCAATAGGTCTAATAAATTTAGTTTGTTTGCAATTCAACAAACAAATGCTATCACAATCATTTAAGAGGGGAAAAAATAAATAAAAAGTGAAGCTTTAAATAACTGTACATTTTATGAACCCCATTCCCATTTATTTCGAATCCTTCATCAAATGTAAAAAGAAATTTACATTACTTTCTAACCTGCACATGGTTGAGTAAATATCTTATAATTTCACAAATATTAAGTACATTATATATATATATATATATATTCCATTTTAGAGACTAAATATGTAATAATCAATTGACTGTTCATTTCATGAGTAATTTCCTTCATACTTAATGAAAAATTAAATTACATTTAATAAAAAATTTTCATCCAAGTGCTTTATCAATTGAAATAAATATAATTAATTTAGAAAATTGAAAATTTTTGGAACTACTTAAATTTAGAGAATAAAATATAATAAATTTTAGAGGTAAATATTATATACTTATATTATATATTAATATTATATATAATACTAATAAACAAATTTTCCTGAAATAAATCTTTTCATATTTTTATAATAAATGAACTGCTCCATTTAACACAAATTTTGAATCTTTAAAATAACAAAGACTAACATATTTTCATTTGCAGAAAGTCAAGTTATATAAAGTAGAAACCGAACTTAATACCTAAAAATTGTATCAATGCAGAAGGATTTAATAATTTATGTTTTTCAATGAGTTCCACCTAATTTACACTTTTGCCAAATGATATACTTAGTTAGGTCGAACTTTTATTATTTTTAATTAACAATAACAACAACGTTCCTTTTTATAAGAATTGCATTTATATCTATAATTTTGTAAACTGCTTAAAATCAAACATATATGTACATTTGCAAAATGACTTTGTTTCAATCTTAATTGAAAATTGAATAGTAAAACAATAAAATATTTTTTATAGAAATATTTTATAGTTTTATCTAATAGAAATTTGTGCCCTGCTTTTGTAACTTCAAAACGAATTTCTAAAATGAGCAAATAAAAAATACTATCCATCAACTCGACTAAATGTAAATTTGAACTGATAACAAAAAAAAAATCAAAAGCACAAACAAGTTGGAAATATCATTTTGAAGCAGAAAAAAAAAGATGAAAGTTGAAGGAATAATCAAATAAATCTGATGCATCTAGTTTGAAGCAAAAGAACTGATATTTCTGAAAATTAAGTTATTAAAAATTTCTTTATGTTAACAAAATATATGACTGCCAAAAAGATAATTCTGCCAAAAAAAATAGATTAAAGATAAATGGAATTACACACAGAAAACTATTTTGTAGAAAAATATGCTCACACTTAATTTTCTTCAGAAAATTCTTATAAAATATTTTGCAAAATCATAATTAACACATCTATTTGAGAAAATGGTAATCAAAGAATCCTGATTTAGTAATCTTACATAAATAAACAGATCACTTTTGCAATAATGCATCTGATGCAAATTTATTTACGAATTAGTAACTTTAAAGGTCAATTTAATTCAAAAAAATAACTGTTAATAACTGAGCTTTTTTTTTTATTAAATTATGCTTGTTTAAATAAATTTTTACAAATTTAAGATATATTTTCATTTTGTAACAATATTTCCTCTCTCTAAAATTATAAAAGCATTATAATATATAGCAAATACAGAAATTCATTCTCAATTACTTATAAAGAGTAATCAATTATTATCACATATTTAAAAAATAACAAATAAAAACATTTGCTAACTTATTTTATCATACATTCACATACTACATCAATTTATATTTATCAATAAAATAAAAATTACATTCATTTAAAATAATTTCAACTAGCATGTGATTCCATATTTATACAGTATATATAATAATAAGGAATTATAAAGTGTATATAATAGAATTATGATATAAAAGTCAAAGAAAACTAGAAATACATTTGTTTAATATTAAAATAAAGTAATGACACAATATTGGTGTTCATCAAGAGAAGAGTGTAATTTTACAGTAATTATATTTCACATAAAAATATTTCAAATTTCTAATTACATACTGTTGTAGTATGCAACAATTAAGTATTTAAAAGTACTTAGCCAATATAAAAAAATGGAATTAAAATATCAGAAGTATCAATTATCACTCGGAAAATTAATCCTTAAATCTAAAAAATAATAAAAAGGTTGTAAAAATAAGGTATATAATAAAAATACAGATTATATATTTGGCTAAATAACAAAAATTCGACCATTTCCCTTAGTGAATGCATACAGTTACAATAAATTTTAATTGTGAAAATAAAAATCATAAAAATACACAAATAACTAGAAAGTAAAAGTGATCTTACTCGTAATAAAACTACTTTTGAGGGGCATTTCATGATTTCAGTAATTGAGTCCACTTGAGAATTGGAAGCTGGAGAATTCACAACTGGTGGTGGGGGAGGAGGAGGAGGTTGGAATTGTGGAGGAGATGGAGGTTGAGTTTCTGCCACTATTTTAAATAAATAATTCTCAGAAACTGTTGTTTAATTCATTTTAAGATATGAATTAAAAAGATGAAACATTTAATATTTAAAATTAAAAATTTTTGACTGTGAAAAAAATTTTTCAATTGTTTTTAATGATGTTTAATATTATGCACAATTTCTTTGAATTAGAATGTTTGATATTTATGAATTTCTACTTTACATAAATTGAAATAAAAAATGTTAGAATAGTAAGATAGAAAAATTATTAAATAACCCTTAAAAATTAAAACTGATAGACATATATTTTAAGCACACTGAACTTTTAACTCTGAAAACTCGACGACTCTTGGAGACAAATGAAAATATTGATATTATTAACAATAAATATAAATAATGTTCAGAAACACACAAATATTTTCTGATTTAAAAAAAAAAAAAAAATCAGAAAAGACATAAAAATAATGTTAAGAAAATTGAGTAATTTTAAATAAAATTAAAAGATTTTTAAAGCTGCATTCAGAATGTTAATATATTTTTAAAAGAAAATGCTATTTACCAAAAATTTAGCTCATAATTTAATTTTATAATTAAAAACAATTACTATTTCAATTATTCAAGCTATAAAAAATATGAGTCACTAAAAAAAATAAACTTTGAGCAGCTAACAAAACAGCCTTATGAAAAACAAAGTTTTTTCATCTAAATACATATATTTATACATTTGGAAAATTGTACTTGTACAAGTTTCTCGTAATGAAATAAAAATAAATTTCAAATAAAATAAAAAAGTAAGTACATAGAGCATACTTAACAATCCTAAATGGGATGAAAATGTTAAACATTCAAAAAGTATAATACAAGATATATTTCAAAATTAGATGCATCAAAATACTATAATATGCAATGTTTTCCTTTTTTAGTACTGTGATTTATTGGTATATATATATATATATATATATATATATATATATATATATATATATATATATATATAATTATTGTCTCTTGAAAAACTTCTTTCATGTGAAGAGAAATCTTTATTAAATATTCCAACCAGCATATAATCATAAAAATTTGAATCATTACTTTTCTTAAGATTAGTGATGCAGACTCGTATTATTAAATTATATTGCAGGGGGGTGGGTAATCTAATGGTCAATTAAATGTTACAGAAACTATTAGTTATTTTTAAACAAAAGTTCTTCAAAAGTTTAATGAACTTAGCATTTAAATTATTGGTATTTATTTTTTGGTGGTCAACAACTTTCTGGAGCTAATCTGACAAATGTCAAATATGTAGAGCAATAACAAAACAGACAATATTACTCACATATCATAAGTTTGTTGCACGCTGTACGCATTCTTTAAAACCAGTTAATACAATGAAAAATTATTTTGGCTTCCTTATCATGCCAACTGAGAAACTGGCATGCAATTATTCAGAATAAAATGCATGTAACATAGCAAAATGGTGTATTTGTTTAGAAAAGAAATTCCAGCTTTATTTTTTAAAAAATAACAATTTAATATCAAATGCATATATAATCAAATGGCAATGTATTTCTTGAAATTTCTTATATTATTTAAAAGCTGATAGCCAGGTTAAAACATTTTTTAGAGCTCCACATTGATAATTATAATTTTACCCTTTCCTTTTAAGTACAATACATGATTTAAATTGTTTACAAGATACAAAATACACATAACTACACCATTTAAAGAAAACAGTGGCATCACACCCACATGGAGGTCAAGGTCTACAGCACCCAAATGTTTTCATGGATGAGGGCCCTGAGGTGTAAAGCATGTCCCAGTTAGGTGGTCACCCTGATGTGAAACATAGTGTTTAGTTTCCAAGCATGCTTGGAAACTCAATTTCATCAACCTACTGAAGAGAGGAAAAACTGAGTCTACTTTGCCCAGTCTGAGGATCAAACTTAGAACCTAACCCTCAGGAGCATGAAGCGCTATTACTATATGACCCACCATTTAAATTTGAAAAATAATTAAAATGAAGTAGTTAATTTTACTTAAATGATATACAGTTAGCTAACTAGCTATTATATTGATTTCCTCTATTAAAAGCATAAAAGAACATACATTCTTTATTTATCATGTTTGTATGTTGACAAATAAATAATGGGAATTTCAATTAATAGTTTTTCCCTCCACTATATTTTATTCTTATCATTCATTTCTACTTTTTTGAAATACAATAGTTTCCATCAAAGGTCATAATATAAAAAAAGATCTGTTTCATATTAAATTCAATTGAAAGATTTATTCTGTTCATGAATCACAAAGCTGGATAATTTAATTCTATATAATGAAAATAACAATATTCAATTACATGCAACTACTGGTAATATGCAACTGAAGAAAGAAAGTGATAAATTTTTAATATCTTAGAATAAATTAGTAATAAGAAAGTGATGTATCTTTGAAAAACACATCTGCCTTTTTTCTGTACTAAAATATCATTAGAATAAAATTAAGCAAAATACTCTTACTTGAGTGCATGCTTTTTTAAAGTATTCATATTTAAAATTCATAATGTCATGCTTTTTTAAAGTATTCATATTTAAAATTCATAATGTCATGATATTTTTCCCATTAACTATATTTCTAGACCTTATCACAGGAACACTTTTTTTTTTTTATAGTATTAAGTGTGTTGAAAATTCAAACACTAGTAATAGGAAATTGTATGAAATCTCGTGACTGATAACACTGATGATCAGGAAGATTTTATACACTCACAAGTTTCAATAACTCTCAACACCTCCAACATTTTTTCTTCAGATTGTGTGACCAAAAATACATTCCCCCCCCCCTTAAAATCTACATACATGGCAGTGGCGAATCTTATCTATTTTTCTTTCTTATCTTACAAATAAAATATTAAAGAATTTAATAAATAAAATTTTAAAAAAAAGAAAGAACATTTATTTTTGATATCACTTAAGTATCAGAAGTTTTATCTAAATGTATTGGTATTCTCGTTTCATAGCATTTTATATTTGCAAACAACATCCAATTATTTTAAGCCTTATAACAAAATTTAAGTTTTTAAATCTTAAAAAATACTTTCATGCAACAATTCAATAATGCAACACTAAAAATTCATTTTTTCTTTAAATATCATAAATTTTATTATGAATTAACTGATGTTAAATTAAAAATTTATGATAAATTGTTAATTTAACATCAGTTAATTTGTAAAATAAGATGTGTTTCAAGAATAGAAGATTGACATTCAAATAATAAGAACATAACTATCCCATCACAGTTTACCACCATGTTACTCATCACTTGAAAATATTATAATTTAAAATCCTAACTGGCAATTTAAATTTCAAGTTCTATAACGATACCATTTAAAAAATTATAGCAAAGCAGATTTAAGTTAAGCAACAATGCAGCTAATGAATTCCTGTTAATAAAGAAATTGAATTTCTGACTTTGTCTGCATAATGAAACATATTATACAATAAAAACTAAATTAAAACAACCATATTATGTGATGTGAAGGATTGTACACAAAAATAAATAAATAAATAAAACATGAAAATTAGACAAAACAAGAATTTGTTTGAACAAAAAACTGTTTGAAACAATTTAAAATTTTATTTTATTCTTTTACACTCTAACTACAAATTTTCATATGCTTGAGTAAAAATGTAATTGATGAACATTTTTTCTAAAAGAATATATTGAAAAAATATTTTTCTTCTTTAACCCTTTAAGCGTGCTTGACGAACTCACCTCGTCATCGGAGTGTTTATTTGTCATTATTGCACTACTTAATTTAACCCTTTAAGCGTCAACGCTACACGCTTAAAGGGTTAACAAATTAACATTTTTTAATAAATAACTAACAATGAAAATCTTACTTTAGTTTATATCAGAGCAAGTATACATAAATATATCCAAGTAAAAAATATATATCCAAGAAATTGTATCATAATTGTGTAGTAAAATTTTAACTTAATAAAAAAAAAAAAAAAGTACATAGTAACATTTAATCAACAATTACATTATAGTATAAAGAAAAATAATAATCTGAAACATACATATCTACTTAGAAGTGCTGAAAAAACAGTTCATGAAACAAAATTCATCAACTGCATCATAAAAAATTATAAGAGGTCAAATTCTTTAAAAAGGATTTGAAAACATGCTTTTTTAAATGTCATTTTCAAATTCATTACAAATTTATTAGAACGCAGCCCTGATATGAAATGAATAATTTCCATGCATTATACTTAAAAATGTTAATTAAAATTTATTTTGTTAACAAAAAATATATAACAGAATGTATGAATTTCACTTACATTTTGCGATATCCTTCTCATGAATAATTTTCCCACCTCTTTTACTAGTTTTCTCCACTTGTAACGCTTGGCTCATGCCTTGCTCTTTTTTACCCAATCCTTGACCTTCTTTAAAACCATATTTAGCCATAATTCGAGCAGCAACAGAGCTCCTAATATGTTAATTACACAATTATACAAAAGAATTAGAGTTATTTATTGAAACATCATTGATATGATATTGTTAAAATATTTATTAGAAGATCTTTGATAAAAAAAATTTTCAAAAGAAATTAAAAATATTTTTTAATTTTAGCTCCACTGACATAATTGGCATTTACTTCTTTGATAGCAATACAGATGAAAGTAACTGGAACTATTTTTGGAATTATGCAAAGTTATTTTCATATTTCTATAGAGAAAAAGAATACTAAAAATTACCCTGATGTAAATGGAGTTGTAGGAATTGCAGCAGGTTCTTTTTTATCTATTGTTTCTAATAAAGAAGGTGGAGGTGCAATTGCAGCACCAGCATTTGGAACTAAAAGTATTTTCATAAAAATATTAATTTGTTTATATTTAAGTATATCATACAATTAAATAACATTAAATCAAGAAAAAATTAAATTATTTCTAATAATAACTTACTTTGTTTATATTTTTTCAGGTTACATTAAGGAATTCAAATAAAAATGGGTTATAAAAAATTCCAAGATAATTTTCAGTACACTTAAAAACTCTTTAATAATAACTAATAAAATAAAAAAACTAATAAAACATTTCTAGGAAACAAAATAAATTTAAAAAAAAAATATAGTATTATTAACTAAATCTGAATTCTTAAAAAACATGAAATGCATAAAAAAGTAATAATAAATTAATATAATATAAATAATAAAATATAAATATACAACCTCTTCTGGAACGATCCTCTTCATATTCTTCCTCTGGTGGTGGCCTTTCAAGTTCTCTACTATTTCGATCATAATCTCTATTTCTATCATACCTATCTCTTCTGCTGTACCTAAAGACAAAAGAAGTTTTCTGTGACAAAAGAACAATTAAAGTAAATTTTGGACAATGAATTAAGCAATCCGAAAAGAAACTTTTCCTTCATAACCAAATAGTTTATTAATTCTAAAGGCCTCTAATGTGTCAGTTCCTTTAAAATCACAGAAATTTTCAAAATGCAGTAAATTATATTGTTGTATGAAATACAGATAGAACAAAGCAAATGATCAATTTTTAACTTATATTTTTCTGGGAATTAAGAGTTTATTTTTCAAAAAGTAATAATGGATGGTTCTTAAATTAGAAACAGTAAATTCCTACTGTTGAAATAAATTTAAAATTAGGTATATATTCAAATATTTATAATCTTAATATGTTTTTAATTCTAATAAAAGTGTTACTAAGATATTTTGAAACAGATTGTATTTCCAAAAATTTATGCTTACAAATATTCTTTTAATGCAAACATTTCAATCTCAGCATCTAATAGACTATTACTCTTACACAATACATTTTTGTCCACTTGTGGCATCTTAATATTCATATGCATAAGATACAACAATATTACGTTTTTAAACTACATGTTTGTTATATTTTATATATTGATCAATGTTATCATAACATACTATGTTTTTCACGTTTCCTACATGCAAGTGTATGTCTCTGCGGAGTGTGTATGTATATGTACACACAGACATATGTATACGAAGCCCTGTGGCAGTGCATTCTGCTTCTAAGGCAACAGTCAATCCTCGAGCTGAGCAAGATTGACTCAGCTTTTCTTCTCTTTAATGGGTCAGTAAGACAGAGTACCAAGCATGCTTGGAAACTAAACATTAAAGTTTTTTTAAAGTTAGACATTGCAGATCATTCTCAACCGGAAATTAGAAAAAAAAAAGAACACAAAATTGTTTTGTAACATATTGCAAGAACCCATTATGGGCTTAGTGATAGAACCAAGCTTTTTTAAATGGAAATATCTTAAGTTTCATTCCAAGACATTATTAAACAACAAGAGATGAACACTGCATTTTTATTTTCTTCAGACAATCAGCTAGAACAAGTACTGATGAATTTTCATGCTTTTTTTTAAGAAATATGTTATTCTATTATGCATGAAAATTTTTTCAAGGAAGACAGCATGTGCTATATATTCAGATGTCTCATAAAAGACTGGCTGTTAAGTAACCTGCTATGCAAATAGAAAAACAGTAAAAAATTTAAAAAATATAATCTTCAACTTAGGAGAGTTAAAAACTCTATTATTGTTGTTTAAATGTAACAATTTTATTACTGTTTCATTTTTATACTGAAAACAAATAAGCAGAAGTAACATTAATTTAGGACATACCTATCATTTCTTCTTGGTTTATCATCATAATCTCCTCTGTTATAGTCTCTGTCACGATCTCGATCTCTATCTCTGTCACGTTCTCTATCACGGTCTCTATCTCGCTCTCTAACATCCCTGTCTCTTTCTCTATCCCTATCTCTTCTTTTATCTCTATCATTTCTGTCTCTCATTATTTTCTCATAATCATTGGGCCACAGAGGTTCATATTCTTGTCTTATATCCCAATCACCACCAAGCAATGTTGCATTTCCTTTACTTTCCTAAAGGCATATAACATATTAAAAAAAAAAATATTGAAATAATTTTGATATAATACAAGAATTATAAGAAATACATAAACTGTAAATTTAAAAAGCACAGTAAATGAAAAATCTGCAAAAAAAAAAAAAAAAAAAAAACAATGAGCAATATTAAATAAAAATATGCAAACATATGAAAATTAGCCAACGATTTTTTATTAACTTTGACATATGTGAATAAATATAATTATTTGAATTATAAAAAATAGTGACATAATTATTTTTAAACAAGATTTACTCAGAAGAAGAAACAAAATGTAATGAACATCAACCTTGTCTTTTCATTTACCAATAAATACATACTATTTTATAATTAAAGTATACTAATTTAACAAAACTGAATTAGCTTTCAATTTACAAATATCACAGCTCTAAGACAAATTGCTTAAAAATATTCAATCCATTTAACAAATAACTTTCAGTTGTCATTGAAATCATTTTTTAACTCGTGATTGATTTGTAATTAGATTCATTAACAGGTTTTTGAGTTATGATAGAATTTCTTTTAAAACCTACCAAAGAATAGTTAAGTTGTGGTAAGTGACTTACTTTATAAGCTTTAATATTTGAATAAAGAAGGCTAAACATTTTAGTTCTGTAATTTAAATACTTTTTTTTTTTTTCTTTCTTCTTGATTATCTAAGCTTTTAAAAGCAACATTTCTGTTCTTTTAAAATTGCAATTTTTACTCTTTTTCAATAACAATTTACTTTTTTCCAACAATTTGTAACCTATTCAATAAGAAACAATTCAAATTTCTATTTATGATTTAAGTTGTCAGATACTGTTACAGTCAGCCAGGTATTTTTTGAACTTTATATTTTCTTGACTGTTTTAAACTCACTAAATAAATTTGCTTCATTTACATTAAACACATCTTTTAACAAACAGTTGACAATACTTTTGATAGTGAAATTAAATGTAAGAAAATTATTATGTACATTATTGATGTAGTTAATGTAAAGCTTTTCCCCAAATACATATACTTCAATAAAAATAACAAGATGTACAGGAAATAGAAAGGCATCTTCAACAGATTTAAAAATTTAATGATAAAGATATGAAAAATTATATTAAATAAAAAGAAAGTGATACAGCTTAATAACGAACTGATATTTAATGGGAGGCGTAAAATTAAGATTAACATTTAATACATCAGGAAAACATCCTTTCTTTTGTATGCATATGATGCCAAATGAATTTTATTTGATAAGAATCTAAATGCCAATGGCTCTTAGGCATTATTTCCCCATTTTGCAGTATCTCACATTAAATAGATTGACATAAGTGTCTAGATCAATAAAATTATATGAATGATTTACAGTGAAACGCTGGTATCCAGCAAGCAGCCTCTCAATCAGAAGGTCTATATCCAAGTGACATTAATTTAATGGAAAAGTACCTCCTTTTGTGATATGCAAATGAAACAAGCATCTTAGATAATCTTATAAATCTTATTTCAGCTATTTTACTATATTTATATTATTAATAAAATTAATATAAAAAAAGAATTCTAAAATGAAAATATTTAATAAATATAAAAATTTCACCTTTGGACCAAGTCCTAATATGGGTGAATGTATTTCTTCTGTATCATCTCTTCTTGACTTTAAGTCAACAACTGGAGGCAAAACAGCTCCACCTTTTTTCATTTGTTCTTTCTAATATAAAATGAATAAAAATACAAAATTATATAAAAAAATATATACAATAGAGTACCAATAATTTAATTTAATCAAATTTAAAGAGAGTTTGAAGCTCTAAAATTTAATTTTAAGGTTTTCACAACATAATGTAAATGACAAAAACATACAAAGGTAATTTAATAAGAAAATCAATTTAAATTTGTTCCTATTTTGCTGAATATTTATTATACTTATTTTTATAAATACCATTTCAATACACAAAAAAAAATAAAATAAAAATCTTATATATATATATATATATATATATATACATATATATATATATATATATATATATTCTTAATAATATTACACTGAAATAAAGGTTTGATATTTTGCTTCTTGAAGCATAAAGGAATAGAACTCAAAATCTAAATATTCTTGACTGAAAAAACTTTTGTAAACACTTTATTACATTATTTTAATTATTTAAAATAATTTTCATATTAAAATAAATAAAACTTACCAATGAATTATTACTATTAATGAAAAAAACAATGTTCATCAGCCACAACAATTTTTCAAAACTGTTTAGGATAGTAAAAATTTTCATATAAAATGATATCGTGAAATAAAAATGTCGTTGCAATAAGCATATTTCCCTGCACTTAGCCTAGAGTAAGGCTTTAACAGTTAGGTGGAAGTAGCCAGGTGGGTGTCTTTGTAATTTAGAAGAAGAAACCAAGCAGAAAATCCCCCAATACTTGATCTGCCACTGCAGAGGTATTATTTCACTAGGAGGACATTGCAACCACAACCTGCTTAATGTGCTCCAGCCATTTTGAATGAACCTAACAAATCCTTAGTTAATTCAGATTTTGAACTCTCTACATTCCAATAATTTGAACAATGCCTTAACCAACCAGGCCAATGATTACAGGTGGAAACTAATTTATTATGCATGATTTCTATAAAGTTACAATTTCTTTTTACCTGTGTTGCTAGAGTTCAATAGCTGCTCAAGACAACTAATATAATTTGTAAATGAAGTTGGTTATTTCTAGCAATGAAAATTAACAATTATTTTACTAATAAACACTCAAAATGTTCAATACATTTTCATAACATTACTAATTAAATATAAAAAAAATTTTATGATTAAACAACATATACAATAAATTGGCACATTAATTTATTTACAATGCAATGGTATTGTTCTCATATTCTGAATTCTGCACTTATTTTTAACTAACGCAAACTATATAATTTTATTGAGAAAATTTTGTATTAGAAGCAAAGATATAAATGATTTATTTACAGTTAAAAAATTATAAACATCTCTTGAAAAAATATATGTAAGTCATAAAATTTAAGCAGTCACTTTATTTTATTGCAGTTTGTAATATTCTTTTCTAATTAGATTTTGCTTTGCACTCTTTCTAACATTTAATTGTTTAATTTAAAATGATAATATAGTTAAAGAGTTAGAGTAACTTTACCTTTGCTTGAGTCAAGGCAGCTTTCTTAAGCTGTAATTGTGATTGAAGCAACTTAATGCCTGAAGACCAACCAACTGTAAAACACAATGATAAAATTTAATAAACAGACACTGAAAATATTTTTCTTAAAAAAAAAAAACCATTAATTACAAAAACACGCTTTTAAAAATAAATTCATGGACTCAGAATATCTGAATTATCTGTTCATTCAAATTATAGAAGCTGCAAAATAAATTCCTATTAAGAATATGTTGAACTTTACTTTAGGAATGAAGAAAGATTTTATGATATTTTTTAGGAATAGCACATTAATCCTCATATCTAAGGTAAAAGTATATTAAAAACAAAAAGAGCTTCAAACTTTTTGTATTCAACTGGATTTACTTTGGAATTTCAACATGTTTTTAATTGGTGTCCTAACAGATTACCATTGTTATTCTTAATCATATAAATCTAAAACAAAGCAATTAAAATGAAAAGGTAATAAAATTGAAATATTTTGTCATAATCACAAGAATGAAGTTAATAAAATTCTGTATCAGTCATTACTAACACAAGAATTTAATTAATTATTAGCTAATTAGGTGGAATTAATAATCTTAATTAATTTGATAACTGATTAATTAACACAAATTTATTTTACTAACAGCCTTTTTAAACAAAATGCAATAGTTACCTTCTGATTGAATATAAAATTAGACAATATTAATATATAATTAGTAAAAATGATAACATGATAATTAATGTGTTTCTATTTCAGCAATAAAAAGAATAGATTGAAATAAAATTGCATGAAGATAAAAAATTCTTAAGCTATATGGAAAGATAAAAAAGGATTAAACACAAAATTATATATATATATATATATATATATATATATATATATATATATATATATATATATATATATATTTGGCAACATTAAAAATTATAAAAAAGTTTTTCTCTCTTATACCAATGTAAATAAGACATCTATTCACAATAAAATTTTTACATTTCAAAATTAAATAAATATATAAACATAAATATTTAGGAAACAGTTTAATTTAAATTCAGAAATAATTTTCAATAAAAAAAACTTCAAGTATTCAATCCTTTGGGATGCTGGTTGATTGAATTTGAATTTCTTATGCTTAGTTATCTTGCACTGTTTAAAAAGGATATATTTTATTCAAATCATCTTTCATTTATCTCCAGTAACCTAAATTATTTAATTATTGCCATAGCTAAAATCAAAATAATTAAAAGTGTTTGTACGAAAATGAATTTTAAAATAAAAGAAATTGATTTCTTTTCAATAAACATTGTAAAGGTTTCCATTTTTTAAGAGAAGAAATGCTACGCAAAGTAAGACATTTTTTACCCTTCCTTATTAGAGGATCACCAAGTGATCACTCAAAATTAAAAAAATAATAATAAATAAGAAGAAGAGAAAGCTTTATAACTACTGACTAACACTTTTTTTACTGCTCAAACAAAGAACTTACAATTCATACAAAAACTGTTGGCAGCTAGCTATATATAGTCTCTGACAAATAGAACAAAAAACCTAATATCTTATAAGTAAATCAAATTTACAGCAGATGCAAATGAATATAATTATTGTAGAATGCATTTATAAAATGATTACTAAAATATATTTTTAATTACGCTTGAAACTCAACAGTTTGTATATATACCATAGAAAAAAAATTTTTAAAACTATTTTTTGTTTAAAAATTTTATATGCAATTAAAATTTAAAACAAAAAATACAATAATTTTGCCTATGTTTTATCATTAATTTTTGTAATATAATTCTATACATTAAATTACAACCATTAATATGGTGAACAGAATATTAGCACATCTTACCAAGATCAGATTTAGGATCTCGCTGAACTTTTTCTTTAGAATCCAAACCCAAGCCATCATAAAGAGACATTTTGCTGTAATTTAAAGAAATATTAAATATTTTTTATCATCACTTAAGAATAACAATTAAATTTTTATTTATAGCTTCAAAAAGTAATTTGTATATACTAATATAACTTAACATTATCTAATCATTAAGGCTTACAAAATTAATAAGTAGCAATCTTAATTTTAAGAGCACATATACAGACATATTTACATTATTAGACTCTAATAGCATTTTTATCATTTTAAAGATTTTATTTGTAGAAAATAATAAACTATAACTTTATAAATAAAACCTAATATTTTGTAAATATCCTTTTGTTCTTAATGAATATTCTAACTCCTTATAGCATACTCTTTACTAGAATTTTACTTGATTCTTTTATTTCTACATTATTATACATTTTGGTGAACTCTTCAATTAAAGCTTGCTTTGTAGTTATATCTTCTGTTTTCTAAAGTTTTCCCTTGATAATCGCACATAAATTTTCTGTGGGATTCATGTCTGGGCACAGTTCCCAGGGCTTGGCAATGCTTAAATCTTTTTTTTTTTTTTTTGTAACAAAAAATTTTGTGATTTTTCTAGAATTATATCAGGTGCTTTATTATGCATGAAAATGAAATCACCATTTTGATATCAATCCTTTACCACCTGGGGTATGGTTGACTGGGATTTCTGGCTCAAGATCTAAAAAGTATATTTACTTGGGGTATGAGACAAGATTCAAGAATTTCTTCATATTGGTCATGCTACAAAGCTTCTTCTAAAATGTACAAACAACCTGGACCATATACAAAAAACACTCTCCACATTATAAAATGTGTGGGATATTTTACAGTCTGCACTATACATTGAGGATTTAATTTCTCTCTTGTTCTTCTATGGACATTCATTAAAAATTTGAAACATGAATTCATCAATAAAACACCCCAGTAATTTAATAAAATGTTTAATAAAGTATTTAAACTGAAAAAAAAAAAAACACTAGAAACAAAATAAATTCAAACTCAACTAAGGGAGTTCTCCTTTTCTAGTAATTTTAACAGAATTAAAAGTATTAAAGACAAATATATTGGTTTTATATCTTTTCCCACTCATTTTCTAATGTCTTTTAAACACATTTAACCCAACAAATTTGTGATTTAGACATTTTCAGCATAATTTGGCTTTTTTTAAGGTCGTCTTGCTGGTAATCCTACTTGAGCCAAATTTTTTCTTACTGAACTTAAAACAGTATTAACTCCATCTTGCTTCATTTGATCACTGAATTGTTTTGAGATAAGTTTTAGATTTTAAAGAGACAAGTTCAGTGATTTTTCTCTTACTTTTTGAAGTTAAAATGGGTTTTATACCAACTTTTCTTAATTTATTTTGAAAATAAACAGGTTTATCTTGAAACAAAATTTCCATCCTACTCGGAGATTTCCGAGATATATTCATTTTTTCTTTTAGCAATTTCTTGTAGATTATAATTAGTTTCATTTAAAAAAGTTTAATTTGAACCACTTTTACTAAAGATATTCTTTTTGGTATGGTGAGGAATAAAGATTTATGAAAATTTTCAGTTTTAAAAAATAACATCAATAAACTCTTAAATTAATTTAAATTATGCACTGTACAACTGCATTAATTTTATGAATTTTGTTTTATTTCTATATAATTTTTTGTTAATTTGACTAATACAAAATTAATAAAAAATCAACCGATAATTTAGCATTAAATCAAAAACAAACTAAAATGAAGAACAATAAATTGCAGTAACAGCATAAAGGAAAAAAATTTACAAGTTTTTTGCTGGTTGCTAAAAGATATTGTGTTAACAACTTTTAATATAAAATATACTAAATAACGAACATGTCACAAAATTAAACAGATTCCACTGGTTCAATAAAAAGATAATTTG
>JAPDSC010066788.1:24621-53931 GCA_026290005.1 Latrodectus geometricus
CACTAAAACAAAGATAGCCAGAAATATGTATTCTAGTTTTTGTCATAGTTAGGAATTTTATATCCTCATCGAAATTCTAAATATTTGGTCACGTGATATTTGAAAACTTACAGCGGTTATTATTTTGCGCGTCGGTTATCAGTGAAATCATGATTATTTGATGTTTTGTTCATAATTTATAAGTAAACATAATGAAAGAGTTATATATGAAAAGGAACTCGTTAACAAATTATGAGCCTCAAACTTTTTATAATGACTTACCATTGAAATGGTAGCCTTATTTCAGTTTATTACTATAGTGGAAATCTTTGATGAAGTGTTTAATTAATCTATTTTTCCAAGAACCTACTATTTTGTGGGATAATTGTTCACTTTATCATCTTAAGGTTTGTTAAGTCGTATTTGATATTCCTTTTAATTAAATACGTACTATGAAAAACTGTTAAATGAGCGTTACAAACTTCGTCTTATAGTATAAATGTAAATATTATTTATGTATATAAAAACTTTATAGTCATTATTCATATATAATTTTTTGTTCCTTCAGAATTAAGTAGGAGCTTATAGAATGTCAACCAATCACTAATAGTTAACCATTTTATGAATGTTACTATACTTGCAAGATATGTCACATTTACAAACTTTCACTCCAGTTTCTTAAAAATTTAATATTAAATTTGTTTTTGATGATGATTTGTATTTAAGATACTTTTAAAGACTTTAATTTTTTGTAACTAGTATACATTTTTAAAGAAAATTCTTTTAAAAATATGGATTTAGAATTGTGATTTCTTCCATTACACTTTGATAAATTGCCATAATGCAGCACCTTATTTTCTGGATAACCTAATGAATGTTTATTAGCTCACTTTCTATGATCGCATTTATCATTCCTTGAGAAATAATCCAAACTTTAGGTAATTGAGTGATTTTTCCCATTTGCAATTATTTTCAAAACTCTGAGATGTGATAAGTTTGGATTTGTGTCAAAACAATTGGCAATAAATTCTCTAATAAATTAAGGTTTTAAAAACTCTCCAGCATTGTGAAATTGTTTCACATCAAACTGACTAAAGGTTCAACACTTGGTTCATTCATTCAAGAGACATAAATTTGATATATCCCTCCTTATAGTTGGATATTGGAAATTCACATTAAAAGAAAAGTTCTCAGTGAATTATATATTTTGTGTTGTAAAGTAGAAATAGGAAATGACATTGAACCTTAAAACTAACTATTTTACAGTAAATAAGCAATAACAGTAAATAACATAGTATTTTACAGTAAATAACATTTAGAGATCATACCTATATAATTCTTTTCTATATTTTACAGTAAATAACATTTAGAGATCATACCTATATAATTCTTTTCTATATTGCTACTTAATATCTCCCGTCAAGTAAATGGCATAAAAGTTTTGACTTATGTATGAAAAATAATTATTTGTTAAAAGTACATTTAATAGCTGTGTTTTATAATTATTAAATATGCCTTCATTATATTAATTTTTTTTTCTGCTTATAAGTACACAAAGATTTATCTTATTTAAAACTTAATGTAATTCATTCCTTTAACCCTTCTTTGCATAATAGCGAAAATTTCCATCATAACATTGAATGCCCAAAAATTGTATAAAAGAACAAGTTTACTTTAAGTCGATTGTGTTTGGATACCTTTTTAATGTCCATTGCATAAAAAGAAACATTGCTGTAAAAAATAAGCAAATGTCTCTACCAATGAAATGGCCTGGAAGTTGTCATTCCGTTGTTTGTTGTAGTACCAATAAACATTTTGTTTTATTATATTTGAGTTTCTATTGCTAAAAATGTGAAAATAAGTGTAAGAAAGGTTTGTAACATGTGTTTCTGTTAATTTTAGTGCAATTTCTGACAAAGTTTGTGTTCAATTTTTTATTTTAAATAACAACTTTGCATGATGGAAATTTCCATTATATTGTTTTTTGCTAAATTTATATTATAAATATATACTAAGATTTTTTTAACCATTTTTCTTTTATGTTTGAACTTTAATTACCTTTATTTTTACTAAAAAGCACTTCATTTTTACCATGAAATACTAAAGAGTATGGAAAAATAAATTTGATTGTTGTAACCACACATTTAAGTATTTCCCTCTAATATTGTTCTTATAATTTGTTTTTCCAGTTCAGTGTCAATGTGTTTGGTAATTTTAGATTTTGTTATAAAAAATGTGGTCACTGGAGTTTTCATGCTCTGTCAATTTCTTACATTCATTTTTCCAATCGTTCCTTTTGTCATTAGCATTGTTTGCTTAGAAAATAATTTACAAATGTAACAGTATGATAAATTGTTGGTTTCAATATAAGCCAACCAATCTCTTTTAACTTTTCCCCACTATTAATTGTTATAATGAAGGTTAATTTTCTTATGATAATGGTTTTTTTAATAATTAATTTTCTTGTGGTTTGTTTTGATCCTTCATTGCTTTGAATTGAAGATGATTCCGAAGATTCATTTATTAATTTTGTTGGATTTTTTATATAATAATTATCTGTTAAGTATTCTGGCCATAATGCAAAACATCATTTACAAAACTCTTAGTTTCATCGTTACTTTGAGATTATTTTAAATGTATATTTTCTCCTTTTGTTTCATCTTTACAAACAGAATTGTTTGGTTTTTCCTGCTGGTCTTTTTGCATAATAGTTTCGGATACAAATGATGTTTCTGGAGTTTGAGTAGGTGAAATTTGGGAAAATAATGATGAATAAATTGATAAAATAATTGTTCTCCATCTACAGTTAAAAATTTGTCCAATGATCTTTTCATTTGCTTTGCTACTTTATCCTAACCTGCTTTTTTAATTTTCTTTTTTCACTTCCACTTAAATGTTTATAGGAAACATAAATACATAGCTATGGATTAGTCTAAGGCCATGGCTGTTTTCAATTTTTGTCAATCTCTTATTTATTCTTTAATTGGCCACATGATAATGAACAGAGATATACTTTTCAATTTTATCTAAACTTTGAGGAAATATTTATAAAAATATCATTATTTTCATTGTTAAAATCTAATAATTCTAGGTATGTACGTCAGAAGTTGAAGCAAAGCCGCTATGCAAACTTCTGGGAAAATTAAAGTAGCAGATCTGAATAATCTTTTGACTTGTGTCCTGTGTAAAGGCTATTATATAGATGCTACAACTATTATTGAATGTCTTCATTCTTGTAAGTATGCTTTTCCATAATTTGCAAAAATGTGGCAAAATCTTTTTTATTTGTGTTATATAAACTTGTGATTTAACTTAAAATATCTTATTGAAATTTTAAAAGGTTATTTCAACAAAATTTTTATAATAATATTACCAAACACTGTAGTTTCTTGTTAATTATTATAGAAAACATAAAATATTCAGTGTTACAAAAGTGGACAAAAAAAATCATAATTTAAATAAATATTGAATTTTGGATCTTTTTGAAGTTAAATAATGTGTTTATTTAAATTTCTTTATGAATCTATAATTCTCTAGTTATTACTTAATAATTTGAATTGAACATTTATTAATAATTAAGTCAAACACAAATATAACAGGGCTATGACACAACAGAAGCATTGTTGCTGCACTTTCAAAGAAATGTTTTCTATATTTCTATCACTTACAATCTTGATTTTATAAAATAAATTACATAATAAGTTTTTGATTTTAATTACAAGCTGTTATAATGACCGATTCTCAGTGCCTGAACTGGGTATGGAAGAGACATTAATTGGTCAATAATGTAGTTTCTAAGGAAATTCCCATGATGGCCTGAACAAGTTGTATGATGACAAGTTGAGTGGATTTCTTTTTTAGAATCAATAGCACAAGGTGTTTTCATTCACAATATCTTGGAACTTAGATTCAAGAAATATTAGTTGGACTATCTGCCGAAATACGGTCTTTGTTATTTTGGTGTATTGTAATTAGTTTTCCAAAACATAACCTGTCTTAGCTCTGTCATATGGTGCTTGTAAAATTTTTTTACTATATTATGCTTCAAGAAAGCACTAATGCATTTATGCAATTGATGATGCATGAAAACAGTTTTGTATCTTGAGTGGATGTAGGAACAGACTTTAGATTCTTTATAATTTCTTTGAGTTTTTTTACAAATTTGGATTTGTTTTATATTTTTTAATCATAAAAGAAACCCTTGATAAGAAAAGATTTATTTCATACTTCAGTTCAGAAACAAAGCATTTATGTTGATCAAGGATATGTTTAGTAGAAGTCAGCAACAGGTGGTGTTTGGTACAAGTCAGAAAAATCTTTCAGCAAGAATCAAAGGTCATACATTCCAAGTGCCTACTGATTAGTCTGGAGATAGTCGTTTGTTCCTTTCTGTCTACCTTGAATTCCAAAGCACCCCCTGGGTTTTTCTAAGTAATCCCAGAAGTTCTTCATAAAAAAAAATCTCTCGATAAGTAGGAGCATAATCAGTGGTCTCCATCCCAGTGCAGCCTCTTTTTGCTAAGTTATCTGCAACTTCATTTCCAGGGACATTAACTTGGGAGGGGATAGCCTGAAAGTGGATGTCCCTATGTTTTGCTATATTTTTGAGCTTATTGATTTGAATTCTCCCAAAGTCGTCCACATGACTCCAGTCCTGCCGGTGTTGAATGGAGTTTTGGCTATCTGTAAGGATACATATGTTGCCTGAGTCTGTTATATGTAAGATGGTCTTTAATCTCTTATCTATTACAATTAGTTCTCATCTGAGCAGTTTTCTGAATTAAGTCTTGAAAGTCTGGCAAAATTCTTTGTGAAGGCACCTCTCCCTGTGTGATTTAATTCATTTTTACTGCCATCAGTATATATATCAATGTGGCTTCACTTGGAATTCCATTTATGACCTCGAGAGCTTGCTGTTGTAGGTATTCAGACCAGTCATTTAATTTCAAAGGAACAGAAGTGCAATGTAGAAGTGACCCTCAACCAGGCTGACACAAGGTCTTAGAGTTGAATACTCTACTGATTGAGATTTTTATTTTATTAGCCAGGCTAAATGGACTATTCCTTTTAATCTTTGGTTGCTTCTCCATTTACATAAGTATTCAGAAGTTTGATTGTGGTTCACATAACTTCTTAATTTGTTATGATATTTGACCAAGTTTGAGTTTCTAACAAGACTAAGAGGTTAGAGATTAGCCTCATTTGGGCAACTGTTCCTCAAGCCTGTGATAATGCAAGCTGCATTTAATTCCACTTTTTCCAATTGAAAGAGGTTAGATGGTAACTTGCAAAAATAGACTGGAAACCCATATTTAAGGATAGGCTTGATCAGTGCAATATATGTTAACCTGAGTGTTTTTTTGCATCAGCACCCCAGTCTCTGCCAGAATGAACTTGAGTATATTCAGTCTCTTATGGCTCTGGTTGACTAAGCTTTAAATGTGCCTATTGCTCATAATTTCCTGGTCTGAAAATAAAGCCTAAGTACTTTGGGTGTTTTACATAAGAAAGAGGCTGGTTGTGAAATGTGCTAATTTAGTACCATTGCCTTCAGTTGTGTATACTTATAGTTCATTTTAAGTATAAATTATATTAATAGTCTTAGTGATTAGTATTTAATTGTAAGTGGCTGCTCAAAAATGTATAAAGTCATAAATTATTTGTTAGTGTGATAAAATTCATAAACTTTCTATATTAATTAGCGAATTCAGGGCTCGGAGTTGTCCTGATATTCCTGAAATTCCTGATTTTTTAAAAAACGTCCTGAAATGTCCTTATTTTTCAAAATAAATCCTGGAATTCCTTAATTTTTTATTACATTCCTTTGAAAGTTTAATTTTAATTAATAATTTTATATTTTTCAGTTGCAAATTTTTCTTTCAGTGGAATATATTTTTTCTTTCAACTGCTTTCTATGCAGAAAGAAAGAGAAAAATTTCCCCCTTTTTTGTTCTCTTTCAAACCGGAAATAGGGTTGCCATTCATTCGTCTCCGCCTCGTTTTCAGCCATTGCTCACGTATGTCTGAAGTCAAAAAAATTTAGGTTTGGGTTTACCATTAAATTCTATTTTGTGCCACTACAGACAAAGTTTCTGGTTTTAGTAGTGCACAACTATTTACAATGATATTGAAATTGGGAGAATTATTGGCCTACGTTTATGCGCATGTGTGAAATGCTTATCGCGTAATTTTGTAAGATTTTGATGGGTGTTTTGAAGAATGTTTATTAGCAAGCTCAGAATTTTACTTTTTGAAAACAATTAATTTTCTTTTAAAAATGCCATGGAAAACGAAATTTTCCGACAAATGTTTGGAACTGCAAGATGGGAATAAATGCCTAATCAAGAAGACATGGTGCCGAAGTGTTGACGATGTTCATTCTGCGGAGTGCTTCGTATGCAAAAGCAAATTCAGTGTTTCAAATATGGGTTTTAGACAAGTGCTTGCGCATGCAGATGGATCAAAACACAAAAAAGCTGTGAATTGTTACAAGAATCAAACACTATTTACTATCAGGTCATCAACTTTATCTGAATTCTCGACATCGACTGTATGTAGTAGTGAATAACAAATCATGGCTTCCCAAAACGACATCAGAGAAAAACCATTAAAACTGAAACCATTTTAGTTTTGGTGGCAATAAAAAATAATTATTCTTTTTCATCTTTGAATGGATTTAGTTAACATTTACGGAGACATTTTTGATGATTCCAGCAAAAAATCTCAAATTATCTGACAAAAAAGTCAGGTATATGATTAATTTTGGATTAGGTCCGTATTTCAAAACTCTTTTGTTTCGGGATATCGGCACTTCATATTTTGTTTTACTTTTCTATGAAACTACTACAAAATAAATAAAGAAACAGTTGGATATTTACATCTCATATTGGTCTGATAAACATGGTAAAAATGTCATTTGTTACCTCGAATCACATTTTTTAGAACATGCTGAAGCCAATAAAATTGTAAAAATTTTATTAAGTTTTATTCAAAATAATGGTTTAAATTTAGAAAAATTAATGCAGTTGTCAATGGATGGACCAAGAGTTAATTTAGCTGTTTTAAAGCAAATAAATAGTGAACTGAGTAAGCAAAGTCTACCAGTACTAATTGATTTGGGTACATGTTGCTTACACATAATCCATGGAGCACTGCGTAAGGGTATTGATAAAATTGATTGTAATATTGATGAATTTGCTATAGATATTCATCAATTTTTCAAGCTATCTCCTGCAAGAAGGGAAGATTATCATTCCTTACAGTTAGAAATACTGGAAGAAACTTTAACTAGACAGTTTCCTTCGTCATGTTGAGAGCCGTTGGTTAACTTTGGGCTCAGTTTGTGAGAGAATTGTTGAGCAATATGATGTTCTAAAGGAATATTTCATTGTTAAATTACCTAAAGAGTCGAAATCTCCTCTTTCTGATAGACATCTTCGGATTATAAAACATTTGAATGACCCAAGACTCTGGCATATCTGCATTTTGTTTCATTTTTTTGTAAAACTTTTGAACCTTATTCAACTTCTAATGCAAAAAATCGAACCTTTAGTACATGTGATGTACAGTAAGTTAAATGAACTTGTTCGCAGTATTATATTTAAATTTTTAAACCCAGAAGAAATCTGAAAAAAATGGAGTAAAGTTGCTACAAATTAATGTTGATTCAGGAAAAAAAATGGTTAAATTTAAACAAGATTGAAGAAGGTCATGGTGCAAAAGCAATGCTGGAAGAACTTACTGATAAAACAACATTTCAACAAAAAATTAGAAGCTGCTACATAGCAACTTCAAAGCATATGCTTCAAAAACTTCCTATAACAAATCCTTTACTCAAAGATCTCCAGTGTTTGTCTCCTTATAATAGAAAAAAGGAAGAGTCTAGGAGTTCATGTAGCAGATTAATTCAACATATTCCTCATGTGAATAAACCTTCTTCAGATTTTGATAAGATGAATGAAGAGTGGATTCTTGACATGTGTGAAGATGTGACTTTGATTGTGAATGATCAAAATATCGGAATGCGGTTTTCAATATAAAAGATGCTGGTGGTTATATAAAATATCCTACTCTTTCTAGAGTGGTTAAAGCATGTCTGTCGTTATTGAATGTAAATTCCCAACCAGAAAGAGGGTTTTCAACTAACAATTCTGTTGTGACAAAGGAGAGAGCTTCTTTATCGGAATTAACCGTTCAAAGTTTACGGATTTGTCATGATGTTATTCGAATGTATGGCAATTCTGTTTCCTCCATTCCATATACCAAAGAAATGATGCATTATATTCAGAAATCTCATGCAGAATATGCATGATATATGGAAAAATCAAAAGATGTAACACAATTAGAGAAGAAAAGAAAGGATGAGGAAGATGTAGAAGTTACTAGTGAAAAAAAAGTTTAAACAATCGCACCTATTAGAAAAAAATTAATGAACTTGAGGAAAAAAAGAAAAATTTGCTTGATAATCAGTGTGTAGCTCAAAAACTTTTGGATGATGCAACTAAAAAAATAGCATGTGCTATCAGTGATGATAATATGAGTGATGTGAAAGTTGGACAAATGATGCTGTCTGCTGCTAATGCAGAAATTGCATCTGTGAATGATAAATTAAAAAAGTGCAAATTATTAAAAAAGTGCAATAATTGGAATTAAATGCTAATGCATCCAGTTCAAAATGAACATTATTCAATGATACATAAGTTAACTGTTAATTTAAAGCATTTATCATGTAACTTATTAATTTTCAGAAAATGTTCAGTATAAAAAGTTTAAATTTCTGTATTATTTTTCATATTGTTGTATTAAAAATTAAAAAACTCAGAATTTATTAAATAGTTTATTCCTTTCTAAAATGTGTTTTATGCATAAAACAGAAATTAATAAGTAAAAGTAACATTGGTTTTTTTTAATTATTGAAATATGTCCTGAAAAATGTCCTGATATTTCTTGAAAATAGTGTCCTGAAAAAAAAAATTCTGTACTCCGACCCCTGCGAATTTCTTTGTATATTCTTTTCATACGAATTTAATACTTAGTAGTTGTTATATATATTTTAGGTTCTTATTACCATTTTGTGAAAAATCTTGGTTATTCTGGTAATCTTTGTAAATTTTAAGTTTAGAAGCACAAATTATATGGATAATTTATCTTTTTCAGTTTGTCGAACATGTATTGTCCGCTACTTGCAATCAAACAAATATTGCCCTACGTGTGAAGTACAGGTTCACAAGACCAAACCTTTGGTTAACATTAGGTATTTTATAGATTTTGAGGTTCATTTTATTTTTTATAAATGTTGAGCATTTATTTAAATTATATTAGTGAGAATATTATTATTTATTCATTTTATTTTTATATCTATAGATCTGATCAAACTCTTCAAGATATTGTGTACAAATTAGTTCCTGGTTTATTTAAAAGTAAGCAGCACTAAGATGTTATATAAATATTATGAATTAAAACAAGAACAAATGTTTTGACCAGCATATTTTAAATATTTTAATTATAAATAACATAACTTTATAGTATGTGTATTATCTTGAGAATTTCTGTTTCCTAAGTACAATTATATCTTAAAATAGCAAATGTAATATAATTTCTGCTTATTTATCTCAACTTACCTGAATGTCCTCTATCTTTAATTCTTAATTCATATTTATGTGCATCTTAAAAAAAAAAAATGGAGAAAATGAATCAGAATAAAAATTCTGATTTTTTTTTTTTTTTTTTTTTTTTTTTTTGTAAAAATAATTTTGTTTTAAATTAAAAGAAAATCTTAATTTTCATGATGTAGAAACAAAAGAATACTTTAAATATAAAAATAAATGTCTATTTTCATGATAAATTTAAAATTATTTGTTTTGCTAAATGGAAAGTAAATTTTAAGTTCAGTGTACCGATTTATACCTTATTCTTAGATTCATATAATTTTAAATAATATCTGTATTAATAAAAATTCAATCATTTTTGTTTTATTCTATTTTACTTTTTATTAAGAACATGTCAAGAGAAGAAAAAAAATTATTGAAAATATTCCTACAATTTCATTTACTAGCACTCAAAACTTAACATATTATTTGAAAACTTAGATCCAGGCAAACTTTGTTGAAAATTCAAAATTAGTCATTTCAAGTTGATAGAACTAGCACAATGCATCATTTTGTTGTTTTCTATGGGTCTTTGGTACTCAAACTTCAATTATTATTAAGTCTAGAATTGATTTCTAGAAATGAAAAAGTTTTAAATATTGATCAGGGCAAGATCAGCAACTTTACCACAGTATCTAATAATCAATATCTATTCAGTTTGTTTAGACAAAAGTATGCAGCTGTTAAAGTAATTTCTTTTACGAGCATGAAACAAATTGATTTGAAAAGAGCTCACCAAATTTTACCTGTGCAAATGGGCCAATGAATAGTATTATTTTAAGACACCATTTTCTCCAAAAGATTTTCAACTTCTATCATTGAGATTGACTGCAGTGTGTTTGAAATGCTAATTCAGTCAATGTGTGCAGCAGAGAGCATCTAGAATAATTTCATATTATTTATGTGAAAGATAATAGTACAGTTTTAAAATTAGGGTGAATTGGGAATCAGTATCGATAAAGATATTTGTACTGGTAAGTTAATAGTCTAAGGATATGCAGGCGTTGTCAGAGAATCTTTTGTTGTTTTTTTATATATTGTCATTTTCAATTGCTTTCATAAATATGTGGTAATATAATGCTCCATTCAGTTTGGTTCATGTAAGTAGGTATAAAGTAGTAAGGATATTATCCTGACCTAATCTTTTTAATCTCTTTGTGATAGTCAAATTCTGTGTGATCAACCTCTCTGTTTTCTAAATTCTGCGAATGCATTTCTTGATGATAAATAAAATTTCTCAAATCTTTAAATTAGCCGCATTGCATCCATTAATACCAGGTATGTAGAATTTTAATCGTTTGAGGGGGTTGTGCATAATTTTTAAAATTCTGTGTTTTCACAGATTTTAATTTCATTCATGTGTAATAAAATTACTATCTGATAGATCACTTCATAATATTTATAATATAAATATTCTATATAAATTTATTTTTTTTTTGTATTTTGTTTTATAGATTTTCTGTGCATTCATACATTATGACTAGATTTTCATCAATGTTTTGTTTCTTTATTCTTTAAAAAATGAAAAATGTGTTTCAAAATAATATACTATTGTATTGCAATTTTTACTATGATTACTGAAATTTATTAGCTAATTTTTTATTTAAATTGCATTATATTAAAAAATTTTTAAATCAGTCTTTACGTTCTTTTTTAAAAAAAATCTTGTTAATTTCAGATGAAATGAAAAGAAGACGTGATTTTTATTCCCAAAAAGATATGAGTGAGTATTTAAAATTGTTTATTATTTGCCCCATGTATGTATTTTGGAATAATTTCAAATAAGTAAAAAATAACTGTTCTGTAGTTTTTTATTATTATTATTTATTTATTTATTGCTTTTTGGAGCAATAAAATTTACATTTCAGTATAAGATTTATTCGCAATCTATTTCATGTTAGGCAACAAATCACAAATATTTTACTAACCGTGATACTTAAGATTGAAAATGAATTTTGGTACTTTTTTATTTTGCCATTGCAAATTATAAATGCTAACAAATGGTACTACCAAGTGAAACAAAATATCATAAATTACTTCTTTTATCATTATTATTTTTACCTTTACAAACATTTTGAATAATGAAAGAATATTTGTCTTCAAAATATATTTTGTAAACTAACATTTACTATTTCTTTATCTGTTTTTCATGAGTTGTCCCTAAAAATATCAACATGGTGATATTTAAAATGATATAATACTTGAAATTGTGTCTAAAATGTAAAGCATTTTCCCAATATGTTTATGTATTTTAGTTCCTACAAATATTCCTTCTTCAAGTGAAAAACGAGGTGATGTTTGGGGCTGTGATAGACTTATTTTCACTCCTGAAGATGACATCAGTTTGTCTTTAGAGCTCTATCCTTTGTAAGTATAATTTACAACTAGTTATTTTGCTTATTGTAATTAAAACTTTTTAAATTGTATTTTTATTTAAAATCTAAATTGAATTCTTTGAGCTTAATCAACTAATTTTAATAACAATTCTAAGATTCAATATATTTAGTTAATTTATTCAATAGCTCCAGTGTAGATTTATTACAAAATATTAAATAATGTAGAAATAATCAATATAATGTTCAATATTTCAAATTTGCCATTTGTTAATCTCGAAAAATCTATTGTTAGATTTAGCTATTTATAAAAAAAGTCTTTACCATCAAATTTAATATATTTTATACTAAATTCTAATTATGATGAAATCAAATATTTATGTCTTCATATTTATTTTACATTGTATTTCTCATTTATATGTTAACTTATTCATTCATTTTCTTTCCATAGAAATGAACCATTGCCATTAACTCTACAAACTAATGTTTTTCCTACTGAGGTAAGTTTTATTTGGATTTTATTTAATTAAACCATGATTTTCTATTATTTATCCTTTTTTAACATTTAAATTTTTTTTTTAAATATTTCACGGTATCCAGTAAAATGTATAGTTCATAAAACCTACAAAGTATTGTAAAAATTTCCTTGTTTTCCACTACTGCTTTAAAATTTTTAAATGATCATAAAATTCTTTGTTTCAAATATTCCTACTTATAAACTTTGCAGTGCCATGAAAGTAATGATTATATATATATATATATATATATATATATATATATATATATATATATATATATATATATATATATATAGCTTGTCCTGTTTTGGACTTAGCACCAGAAAACTCAACCAATCAACTTGTGTCAGAAATAAAAGCTTTCCCAAACTGCTAAAGTAACAATATATTCAAAGAGAAAAAAAATGGCAGAGTAACTAAAATTTGTTATTAAATCTTAAAAAGCTTATCATTTTTAAAAGTTAAGTTCAGAATTTAAATTTTTTAAAACTTTTTAAATTGCCTTTCAAATAAACATTTCCAAAATTAGTCTTCTCTTAGTCTTTAAACTGGATCTTCAATTTCAAAGTGTTGTTTAATATCAGAATATTAAATTTATTATTTTAATTTTAATGCAATAAACTTTTTTATATTTTAAATGTGCTTAATTCTTCTTTAATTTATCCTACAGTAAAATTTTAAAAGAATGCCCATTTTTTAAAAATTTCATTAAACTTTAACTGGTATTGCTGCAGAAAGTGTTAAATAATTTGTGTGTTCGTTCCGTTTTTTTATAATGCATTTAAAAAACTGTTTTACTACATGCTTAAGCACTCTAAATACTTGAAACAAATTAAAACCCTCATGTAGTGCACTAAAATATACATCCATTTTAATAAGTTTAACATCTAGTGTAATATTATACTCTTAAATGAATTATTCAAAGATATGAAGTTTTTTTAATGGGTTAGTCTTTCCTTTTTTATTTTATTCATCTCAAAATGCATTTCCTTTTCAGCACATCAGTAATCTCTAATAAACTATGTAATTATGTTTTTATTCTCAATATTTTTTGTATTCATTTCAGTATTCATTGAATTTTTTTTCAAAGCAGATATTTAACAAAAGTTTATAAAAGCATTTCAAATTTTAGTAAATTTTCATTAAAAAAAAATAATTAATTATTTAAAATTTTTAATTGATTATTTAAAAAATTTTGTTATAAACATGGTCTATAAACTAAAAAGTCTTTCCCTCCATATTTTCTACTAAAGCTATAATTAAATAAGTATTGACCCCTTTAGGTCAGGAAATAGATTAAGAATTTTCATAAAATTGTCTGTTTCCTGAAAGCCATTATTTTTTGTTTAATGAGAATAATGCAATAAATAACCAAATATTCACATTTTTTATTTCTATTAGCTAGACAAATGCAAACAAATCAGAATATGGGAAGTAACTAGAATCATTGCTTCAAAAGTTAATCCTAAAAATTTCAGGATCACCATGGTGACAAGGGAATCTTCCAATATGGCATGGGTGCTGTGACCCATCAAAAGGCAGAAACTTCTGATGACCAACTCATTATGCTGTCGGTCATTCAAAAGCATGATGCTTGGGGGTCTTAAAGGCTTTAACTTACCCTTTCTTGGATTAGTAATTTATAGTTCCCCCCCCCCCCTTAATTATTCCATTTTATAGAATGGAATGGAAATGCTGAAGACCTTGTTATAAATAGTTTCAATCCCTTCTGAATTGAAAATATTGACATTGTTGCAGCATTTATTTCCTATCAAACTCGTAAAAGAATGCACTTCTCCTAGTGATGGTACCTGTTAGTTGTGTTAATTCATCCAATTTTATGAAACTTTTGTAACAAGCAAAACAGTTTTAAGTGATACTTTTAGCATATTTATTCTGTGTACAGAATACTGAAGTCCATCCATTTTACAAAGACTCAATGTTTTTATGACCAGTTGTAAAAATGGACCTGTCTTTTTTGTCAATAAGGGCTACACAGCAGATGATTGCTAGCAAAGTGATAGAAGCCAATATATCCATTTGAAGTATATATTTGGATTACAGTTGTGTGGTCAAAGACTTGTAGGATTTTGTAAAACCAGTCAACACAAAAACTCTTGTTGAATCCATTGTCACAAATGACTTTGTATCAATAGAATTCTATCTAAAGAACTGAATATACGGTTCATGAAGTAATAACTAGTTGACAATTATGGTCCTAATATGCACTTACTATTAATGGAGCTGAGCTATCTTTCACTCACAATTAGGTAATATACCTATCCTGTAAATTTATCCTTTAATGATTCCTTCATTTTTCTTTGGTTTGGTGTTATTGCACCAAAAATCATTCTTTGCCATTTTTGATGTAAAGCTTATTAGTTTATCACTAATATGCAAATAAATTGTATTATGAGCAGTGGCTTGGTTGGTCAAGGCATTGCTTTCACTGTATCAAAGTAGCAAGTTCTAATCTTAACTAAAGATCTGTGTTTACAAGAGGCAGCTGAGGTATGTTAAAAAAGTCATGATCGTAATGTCCTCCGAGTAGAGTGATACCTCTAGGGTTAACAGGTCAAGTACTTGGTGTCTTCTGGTTGATCTCAACTTAATTTTGAAGACTCTCACCCAGTAGTTTCCATCTACTAGTAGCCCAGAAATATTCTGGTGCTCATTCGTTTACATTCGTCACATTACTAAAATTTCTATGATTGCTCATAGAATTCTTGTTTAACACTTCTTAATATTGCATTTTCTGTAACTTCCAACTTAATATGAACCCTTCATAATGTTGGAATTTTTATAAATATGCGTTTGAGATTTGATCTGAGAAGCATATTTTTTCTTATTTCTTTTTGGAGTGATTGAAGTTCTTTAAGTTATTTTTAACAAATTAGTAACTTCTTTGAAAATTCCTTTGTTACAAAAATCCATGGCTTTGAAAATAAAACATTTTTTTCATGCAAAATTTTATTACTTTTATGTTATTAATGAACTGTTGAAATCATTTTGAATGTATGTAGTTAATAATATATGAATATTTATTGAAAAGTGTTTTTCTCTTCCCTCTTAGAGCTTATGTTCAAATGGATTTCCAAATGTGGTATGTATTTTTAAAATTTGTTTATATTCTAAAATGACTCTCATTTTTACACTTTATGGAAAATTCTCATTAAGTACTTAGCTATTTTCTTAGAATGATACATTCTACTCTTATACTTTATTACAGTTTCGGATTATGTACTGATGTTCAAATATATTTTATAAGAATCATGGCTATATTCATTTTTACTGACATCATGTAACAATTTTTAATAAAAAAGAACTTTTATTGAAATTTTGCAAAAATCATTTTATCAATTCTTGTTACATTATATTAGTATTTGCATCCAAAGTATATTTTAATACTTTAGGACAAAATATTTTCACTTTCTGAAGAAGTATATATAAAATGTTTATATTTACCATTCTCAAAGTCTTTATTTGTTGTAAATAAGTTTCACTTCGTTATTTGTAATTTTTTTATCTCCTATTTCATTTATTTTTTATTCAATTTAGTTTTTTTTTGTTTTATGCTATAGTTTCTTTTATTTTTGCTTTTAATTCACTTGTGATACTCTCAATTGCTGGCTAGTACCTCAGTTGAAAAGGTCTGCTGTAATATTAATGCGATTCTAAAATTTTTTTATAATTAATATGTAGCATGGATATAATTAATGTAATGCTAATTGTCATGTCAGGAAATATAAAATGATATTCTTTTTAAATGAAAATTTCATACCTACAATTACATACCAGATTTTCTTTTACAGCTATGGTTGTATACTATAAACATACATAATTTTGTTATAAATTTTCTCTAAATCGCTCCATAAAAAGTTAAAGCATTTTGCTTTAATCAAATTCCAGTGCAGTTGTAATTCTAAAACTAAATGATATGTGTTTGAAGTAAAAGTTCCCAATCCGTTTATGATAAAATGGTTATTTAAAGAAAATTTCTAGCCCAGATTAAAGCTTTAATTATCAGAAAAATTGCTTGACTTTCTGATACTTTTTTTTTCTTTACATGCCTTTTTTTCTGCCATTTTATGTATATATGTAACAAAAATATTCAGAATAACATACTCAAATGCTCCTTTTTTATATATATTTTTTATTAAATCTTTTGCAATTTATGGCTTCTCTTTTACAGATTTTTAACTTGCTAAGTTAAAAAAAAAATCAAGGGGGGGGGAGGTAATCATATAAAAAGAATTTCAATCTTAGAATAATATCCTTAAAATAAGGATGTCAACTTCAAGACTATCTTCGGCCCAGCAAACATGGTTTTAAACTTTCGGTAGGCTGCAAATAAGATTAATAATTTTTGCTAAATTAATCTGATAATTTGTTCAAAAGCTTAATTGCATGTATTAATGATTTACAAATTTCCATGTATTATTTCTCCCTAAAATTTAAGCAAACTTTTTTTACAGCTAAATACTGCCGATTATTTTTTTATCAAGACAATAAAAAGTTAAACTGTCAATTTTTTGTTCAACAAATTAATGTCGATGATTATTAAACAGTTGGATTTAAATATTTCATAACTTACATATTATTTATATTTAAAAAGTATATTTACCTAATAATAGTAAATTTAACTTAAATATATGTGTTTTGTTTAAAAGCCAAAAAGGGTATAATTAAAAAAAGTTAAGCAAATTTTATTCTTTTTTATTCTGCATTATAAAATATCAATTTTGTGCTGATATATTGACTGGAAAGGCCACAAAAAATTTCATCATGGACCACAACTTTTACACTCCTGCCTTAAAACAATAACTGCTTATTTACCATATTTTCCTGTGTATAATCTGGAGATTATGTGTTATTTCAGCTATAATTGGCTTTGTCCAGTGTCATTCAAGTGTGAATTTTGTTCCTTGCAATTATATTACAGTGGCTATTATTTCACATTTTATCATAACCTGAGCTTTATTGTTCTGAAAATATTAAAATTTATATATCATCATGTAGAAGCAAAAACTTTTAAATTACACTTAACAAATTTTAACTTAAAGGTATAGGGAAGGCAAATAAAAAAGTGGCAACAAACGTGTTAATATAAGGTGGAAAATAAAACATGCACGTTACATAAGAAAAAACGTATTCAATATGTATTTTTAAAAAATAATCCAGTTTTTTCATTTAATTATTAAAAAAAGAAAAACATTTTATTTTAAAGTATGTTTAACCTTGTTTTAAAAAATAAAAGTCGATTAGACTGGAATCTACTCAGAATCATCAATCTTGTGCTTTCATCTCAATTTATTATACTTTGTGATGAAGTAGACAATCTTTTTCATACTAAGTATTTTTTTATGTCATACTACATCATCTACAGTATATATTTTCAACTATTTGTCAGAAAAATCATTGCGGATTATATACGATGCTTCGGATTACGCTATGCTTTTTTTCTGTTTAAAAATGATTTTACGGATAACGTGCCATTATGAATTATTCCGGAAAATGCAGTAATTAGTAAAAGTAATACAGTAATTGTTATTCATTTATTTATGTGGGGTTTTTTTTATTGTTTTAGTCATAAAATATGAGTATTATAGTATCGTAATAAATGAATTTCTACAATTTCTAAAATGAATGAAAATTTTGAAATATTTACATGTTTTAAATTTGTATTTTCTTTTCCAGTCAAAACGTCGTTACTTCAGGTGTCCTGGTGCTATGTCAATATATCACATGAAAAAACTTCTTCGGGCAAAACATAATCTTCATTCCGATAAAAAGGTTTGAAATTTTTAAAAGGTTGAATCAGTTTTCTTACGATTCTATTAAATGGATTTAAAAAATCAAACTTTTATGTTACAGATTGACATATTATACATGCATGATATTCTCAAAGAGGAGTATATGCTTATTGATTTAGCCTACATTTATTCATGGAAAAGAGTAAGTTATCTTGATATATTAAAAGTTATGTTTTCTCTTTAATAAGTTTCTTCTACAATTGTTTATTTATTTAAAAATATAACTTTTTATTTCCATATTCAGAAACTTCTCATTTCAACCTTTTGAAATAGATTTAGTTTATGACTTTCACATAAACTCATTTATAGTCTTCAAGGAATCTTTTAAGTAACTTCAATTTTAACAAAAAGAGTAAACATTCTCATAAATTTTAATGATTTCTTGTATTTCTATATTAATTGTCTAAAAATACCACTATATGTGACCATGCTTTATAAAATTCTGTTTTCAATTTTAAAAAAAAAATTACTTTGTATTTTATTAAAGAGCTGTTTTTTATGTTACCTTGTTAAAACCTCTTAAATAATGTTCTTAGAAAGTTATGGAGCAACTATATTCTAAAAGAAAAAACTGATTAAAGAAGTTATATAAAAATAGAATATATATGTTCTTGAAAGAAAAGTGATATGATTGATATCTTAGATATATTATTGCATATACTGAACAAGGAAATATCGGATTATACAAAATTCTAATATTTCCTGGTTGGGATTAACACATTGATGTAAGGAGGAATGGAAGATAATGTCAATTGTTAGCATATCAAAAGTTTATTGTGTACTTCAAGTTTCAATTTTGGATAAAATGAGCAATTAAATGCTGTGAAAAACACTTTTTTTTCTTTTTTTAACAAAGATTTTGATTGAACTGCTGTTATCAAAGATATTCATTTATAGTGTCACTCTAAGTGGGTTATTTCCAAAAGTTATCTTCTAAATTTACACCCAGAAATTTTCATCTTTTAGTTGACTATATATCAGAAAAACCTTAGGCAATAATGCCATAGGAAGAAAATCTTCGTGCAATTTTGTGTCAGAAATCATAGACTGCCACTCAATTACTCTTAATCCACCATCCAAGAACATTTAGAGCAGAATGGTAATATAAGCAAAACAAGTGTTTCAGTCCCACGTAATCCTTTGAAAAATAATAAAATTCATTTATCCATGGCATTGTGTTTATTATTAATTACTAGAGAGGAAGCATATTAGATAATCTAATATGTAAAAGGCAGTAGCTTCAATTCAATGAATTCCCACAAAGTATTGCTGAACCAAATTTCCATCTTAAAAAGATGCTTTTGTGTATTTGGTGAAGTCTGCAAAATTGTTTAAGTACTAAAATTGCTTATTTTTAAATAACTGCAAGCTATGAACATATAAATCAAGTGTTGGTTGAAGTGTGACTAACTATTGTCAGTAGAATAGCTGTTATTTCATGCAAAATTACTAAATTTTTCTGCCCTAGACTATTCCTGGAAAAAATTATGAAAGATATCTTCATTCACTATATTTGTTTGACATCCCTCACCATAAAATTTTTATTTATTTCATCTGTAAAACATCATGTGAAGAATTTTAAAGGTGGTATTGAAAATGCCATCGTTAAATATTTTGTGCACAAACAATTTTATCGATCTGAAAATTGTAAATTTGCACGCTAGTTATCAAAAGATGAATTTAATATAAAAATCATTATTTAATTTTTGAAGCTCTTTTTTAATACTCATCATTTATTTTCATAAATAATAATAAAAGTTGTGTATATATATTACAATAGATGAGCTAATGTAGAATTTATTATTAGCGAAAACTCATTAAATTGTTTCTATTGTGTAAAAGATTATAAACAGCTTATGTGCATAGGAAGCTGAAATTGCAAAGATGGAGAAATTCTATATTTGGAAATAAATCATAATGCTTTTTTCTCTTTCCTAATAAACATGTGCATATATTTTGCCTGTTGAAATTAGTTCTATTGTTAGCAACTTATTTTTAAAAAATTATCAACTTATAGAAAATAGCGGAAAAACTTACCTTATTCACAAATAATGAAGTGCAATTACTTTTCATTGTCTCATTCACCAGAATGATACACAATGCTATTTACAATTACTATTGCAAGGAAGAGCCTCCAGCCCCATCAAGTTTATTAGAAATTTTAATTTTATTACATTTTCATGAAAAATTTTATTAATGAAGCAACCAAAATTTAATGACGCATTTCAAATGACCTCCCACCGACAAAATTTTAGGTCCTTGATGTAATTTTTATTGAATTAAACTATGTTTGAAAGGATGATTTACACAAACAATCAAAAACTTCTAAGAACAATCACTTAGTTTAATCAGTCATCAGTGAACATATAAAATTTATTCAGCAGAATCATTGATTATTTAACTTTTCTAAAATTAGTTGATTTTTTTTCCATATATTTAGTCTTATAGCTTATATTCGAGAAAATAACTTATTACTGTCATGTTATGTTAAAAAGTGCTGCCTGTATTAGTGCATGATTTTTTTTCCTCTGTCAAAAATGCAATAAACTTTAATTAATATATGGAAATATGTGTAAAGAAAGTTCAAAACAAATATAAGATTCTGAATATGACCTTACTGATGGAAGAAAATTGTAGACTTAAATTTTTACGTAATTAGGAAAGTTAACATTGTAAGGTTGTCAAAAAAATAATTCCTTCATTTTCACTGGTTTTCAAATATCTTGTTTTGACAAGAGTAATTTGATTTTTGTTTGAACATGTACTAAAATGAAAACATTTTTAATTTTCTTTCATAAAATTTAGCTGCAAATAATTTTAATATTTATTTCCGTCATATCAAAATTGATTTGCAATAAAAAAGTCCATTTTTCAAAAAACTTAAGAAGTTTTTATGAATACATTACAAAAAAAGTGATAAATTATATGTATAATTCTTACAGCACAAGTCATGACACTAAATTCAATATATGACATTAAAAAGAAATTCAGGCAAGAAGGGATTAAAATATAACTTGATCTGCCAATCTTTTAAAATATATGCAATCTTGAAATTTCACTTCCTTTCTCTTTTGTTATTGCTGTTGACAATTTTTTAAATTTATGTTTAATAACTTAAAGATGTTCAATCACTTTTTCAGAGTGAACCTATGAGACTTTTCTACAAAATTAGTCCAAAATCTAAAAAGAGGCCTGCAGATACTGATGATGTAGAAGAAAATGCTCAAATTATCATTCCAAGTGAAATTAATTCTTCATTAAATTCATCAACAGCTTTTGCAGAATCTCCCATTTCTTCCATGGCAGCAGCTCCAGCATCTCGCCATACGTCACGGCCGCCTTCACCAAGAATGGCAGAAGAGCCAAAAGACATAAGCTTAGAGAAACCAAATTGTGCTTCTATGTTAAGCAAGCAAAATTTAAAAGTTGGAACAAATGTTACTCCTGTGAAAGCTCTTAAAAGTGTTCTTAAAAAACCTGCTTCCTTTCAAAATTCCACGTCATCTGAGGCGGTATCTGGACTTCAAAATGGGGAGGTGCCAAAAAATTATTATGCTGAGAAATCTGGTCTTCCTAATGATAGGACTTCAGAAAATGGCATATCTACCATTTGCAATTTTCCAAAAAAGAAAAAAGTTACTTTTAGTGTTGATCTAGTGAAAAACTGTTACGAAGCAATTCATTTGAAAAGAATACCAAAATATGATCATAAGTTAATTAGTCTAAAACCTGTGAATCGCTCATCAATGAATAATGTTTCTCATGAAAGAAATAGAGTAGCATTACAAAATAAAAGTTCCTGACCTTTTGATATGGAACCACAAGCTTTAGTATTTAAAGTATTTGGTACAATTCTGTTTTACCCTCATACCATAATCATTGTAAAGAAAAAAATTGCAATTACTGTTGTAACTATTTGCGTTATATATTGCTTAAAAAGGTTTACATTTTTAGAACTAAATAATTTTTATCAACTTATTTATACGCCAAAATTTATTTTTGATGGAAACTGCTTAGCAATTGCTTTGATCGATTACAGTTGCTATCGTAAATATTTCTGTATATAAATTTTATAAACTAAATTACTATTATTTATTGGCAGATTATTTCGGACAAACTGCTTTGCAATCGCTTTAATGATTGATTGTGGGGGTATAATGGTATAGTATTAAATATTTTTAAGTCAGAATCTTTATCAAAAATTATTTTTTTATCAGTTGGTTCATTTCATATTCTATTCAATTTATATTAAATTCCTTTTATGGAAATAAACACATTATGATGTGTTTTTATTATACTACACAGTTTATTATGTTTATCGTATACCTAACATAACATTTGAATTTCTAAGTTAAAATATAATGCATTTTCACTCTTTTTTCAGCCTTGAAGAAACTTGTGTATTAGTTTTTAATTGAAACCATTAAAGCTTTGGTGTTTATAGAGTCATTCAAATGAAAGTGAAACTGCCATATTTTTAATGTCTATTTTTAACATTTTATATCTGCTTTAAGTTAAAATTTATTATATCAAGATAAATTTGTTATGCACTGTTTAATATAGAAAAATCTGCTCGTAACCAACTTTTTTAATTAAAGGTTTATGAGATAATAAATTATATTTTTCAACCTATTTAAAAATTTTAATCAGGGAATACTTGTGATAATCTTTTTCTGTCCTTGCTTATTAAATGAAATTTAAAAAAAAAAATTTTGAACTATAAATTTGCTCAAATTTACCCCATTTATATTGTAGAATTCAGTAGCATTTTTATGGAGTGGGTAACTTTTTCTGTAAATCAAATCAAAAATTTTTATACTGTTGCTAAAATCTCATCTTTTATTCTGCGCTGTTTTATCTAAAATGTACAAACTGCTTTTCAGGTGCTTGAATTTTAACAAGTTTTAACATCATGTTAAAGACTGTGTAAACATCATTTCTATTATATCTTGATTGTTAGTTGATACAATCAACGGATAACGCAAGTCTGATATTATTCATATATATATAATATTTCACGTCTTATTTTTAAAAATGTTTTGCATTATCATCCTCTGCAAATATAATTCCTTTTCAATATCAATTGTAAAGTATGAAAAATAGTTAAATTTTTATATCATGATTAATTCTAGTAACTCTTGACAAAATGCATGAAGCCAAAAAAATGAATATATATTTGATTTGAAATAAAATCATATAGGTGCTTTTTTCTAATTAAATATATATTTGTACTCTATTACATTATGTATTAAAATCAGTTATAATTAAATTATACAAATTTAAATTATCCTTTTGCCTTATTGTTCAAAAATTTTAATTGTGATTTTAAGAAATCAGAGCTTAGAAATAAAGTAATTATAAAAGTCTACCTTTATCAGTGATTTGCGCATATAAAAATTCTCTGAATAAAATATATGAGGATGGTCCTAATTACTAAAGTAAAAATTTTAAAAATAAGTTTTGCATTTATAACTATGCAAAATTTCTATTAATTTCTATTTACATTAAAAATTGAATTATTTTCCATTATCTGCTTATAAATTATTGAATGTTAATATAAAGAAGCCATATTAATATGTATTTTTTGATAAATGTTATTTGTTATACCTTTATTATCATGAGAAAAATAAATTCAACCAAATTTTTAAGGATCATTCCTTTGCAAACTAATTTATTTTTATTACTAACAATTTTTTTTTCTAGAAATTTTATAAATATTCTGATAACAAATTAGTGGATTAAATGAAACATCTGTGCCTCATACCTTGGATATTAATTGATTTTTTGTTTTTATTTTTTTAAATCTAAAATCACATTAACATGAATTATTGTAGCATTAAAAATATTTTATGTAATTCAAAATTAATTACTGTGCACTTGATATAATCTTTTTAATGTTAAAAATATTCTTTTATATACTGATATTTAATTAGTATTTTCTAGTATCAAGAGTAATAAATGGGTATTTTTCACTTTATAAATGTCTTAGCTTAGCATAACTTGCTACTTTCTGTGGAAATTTACATTTGACATTCATTCTAAAATTGTACTATTATTAGTATTAATTCTCAGTAAAAATTTACCATTTTTAAGGTTGATTTTTCATGTCCATTAATTACAAAGAATGTGTTTATTTTTTTGAGAAATTTGCCTATTAATCTGGGTTAATTTTCCTTGTTCTGTCAATATTCTTATGTAGTTACAAATTATATTAAAAAAGATACTCTTGTTATCGAAGTAAAATTTTCAGTGATATTCGGGATTTTTTTTTTTTTTTTTCACAGGCCACTTTCTTATTTTTGCTAAATCATGTCTGTATTATTTAAGTCCCTATCTCAATTGTCAAGAAATTTTTTTTTATTTATTTAATTTTTGTGTTAGCTATTCACAATTACTTGTTTTTTTATTTGTCTTAAAATTTTATTTCTAAAAAAGTCATCTTCAAACTTATTTTAATCATTGAAACACAAAATTAGCTTAAAATGACTTAGTAAAATCTTTTTGATAAATTTTCAAAAAACTATGATTTTTGTTTAAATGTGTAAATTTCTCAATTTATATAATTTTATTTATCCATGCAAAATTAATTTCTTTAATTGTAATTGTTTTGATCTGTGCAAAAGTTCCTCACTTTTTTAAAAAAAAAAAAGAAAAGATCTAGATGCAGATCATGTGGAGAGTAATTTGCTATCTAATTCTATCCAAATGTTGCCCCCTATTCTTTATTTTGTGATTGTGTTACAGTCACCTATAAACCATTTGTAAATCTGATGTTGCGTAAATGTTCCTTTATACACACAAATTACACCTTTAAATGAAGCATTCCTTATCTGTTTATTTCCATTTTATTTTCTCCCATCCTAAAACTTTGAATTTAACTTAAATGTTTTTTTAAAAAAAAAAAAGTTCTTTTATGTAAAATATTGCACATTAATATAGTGAAACTACTTTTTCACCGTTCTATGTGTTTAGAATTTATGAAACTGGAAAAAGCTGTTTTATTACTATATTATTTTTGCTGGCTTCTTCAAACAGGTTTTCATGTTCTTGTATTAAAAAATCACTTTGCAGTATCGATTTTCACCAAATTATATCCTTGAAAAATTAAACTTACTCTTTGTTTATGAAATTGCTTAAATAAAAACTATCAAGCAAACAACATTCCAGTTCATATTTGAAAAGTATTTTCTTACACCATTGCTGCAAGTAATTTGAGCTTCATTAATAAATCTGTTGAATTATCCTGTGCTGAAATACATTATGATTTCTATATATTATTTGTAATCAAAACCATGTATATTCTATTCTTTGGTTAGCAATTTTAACTATTTTTATGTGTTGTGTCTTATAATTGGAGTACTTATCACATGTATCTTAAGTTGCCAGTTGACTTAATGTAACCTTTTTTTGAATTTCATCTGTGTTTGGTGTACAAAGTCATTTTTGAGAGCTGCTCTGGGTAGATAAATAAAGATAATTCAATAATCAGAGCTTTTGGACAATTTATAGTATTATTAGCAGACTTGTCTTATTTTTATCATTGTGTAAAAAAATTCTCCAATATAACTGGCAACTAAGACACATTTTACACTCCATCTATGTGTTGAATATTGGTATCTTGTGAATACATTTTATTCTTTCTTGGTCATCAAATGAGAAATGCGTATATTTTAACAGTAGTTCCAAAACAGTAGTTGAGATTTTTATCTTATGGGTTTAATTTTTAAAAATGTGCAGATTGCATTTAAATATGTTAATACTTATAACATTACCTCTTCCTGTTTTATTAAACAATCTTTTTTTGAGGATTCTGTCTTATTTTAGCTATTTTTTTTTCTGTTTATTTTTTATAATTATTTAATTTAAGAAAATCACTTAATCGTTTTGGTTAAAATAAATTATTTTAATTTCATAAAGAATTTGTGTATAAAGAATCTTAACTATTTTATTTGTTAATAATTCGCTGTATTTTTAGGTTTTGAAAGCTGTGTCCATTTGTGTAGATTTATTCTTGTTTTATTAATAAGATCTTGCACATTGTCAGTGTTAAATGATTTTTTTATTATTTTTTTTTTTCTGAATTTTCTAGACTTATACTAAGTTGTTATTTTTGAAGTTTTTCTTTGATTATCATTAACTAAATGACGTAAATAAAAAGCTATTATTTATTTAATATGATGAAGGTGGTACTTATGGATGACATTTCTGTGAGCATAATAAATATAAATAAAATGTATTGTGTTAATTGTGGTACGTTGTTTTATAATATTTATTTAAAAATTTAATAAAAAGTTAATGATTTTTTCAATGGTGTAACAAATTTGAATGTTTCATTTTTCTTAACATTTTCACTATTTTTTACTTTTTGTATTCTTAAAAAGAAATACTTTTTAAGCATAATGTAGCAGAAAGATAAAAAGCTGACATATTTTATATTTTAGCTTTTTGAAAATTAGCCTGATATTGCTTTTAACTACAAACTGTTAAGAATGAATAAGAAATTTACTGTTAAAAATAAGAAAATTTAAAAGACAGCTAGTTTTTATATTTTTTTAGGAAATTCTCATGCATAAAGCATTTTTTAAAGTTTTAAAATTCAAGTTAATTTTCTATGTACAACTCCTAAATAATTTTTATTTTTTGACCAGTCAAATCTCTTTTTATTGTAAGATCTCATAAGTGTTAGTCATTACTTCCATTTAAATATTGCAATATCATTTTTTCCTCCAAAAAGAATGTTTAATTTTTAAGAATTTTATAAGTTTAAGAATTGTTTAAGATTAGTCTTTATATTGAAATAAATAATTTTGAAATATAGCAAACAGATTTGCATGTATATTTTGCAAGGTTATCAAAGTACTGTATTCAAGTTTTAATATTTTTCTCAACTTTATAACAATAGTATTTCAAAGCTTTCAGATTTATCAGCATTTTTTAATATGATGTTTTTGTTAAGACTTTAAAAGGAAGTTCACTGCCAGTAAATTTATTTGATTTGTACCATGAAAACTTTCATCTAATAATGAATATATTTTTATTTATTCCTTAATATATCTTGAAGCATATTGCCATAATTTTATAATTTGTTTTTAATATTTAATGATAAAAACTTTTGGACTTTTAGTGACTCTTTCGTATTTTAAAATATGTTTGTAGATTATTCAGTAATTATTGTTCAGTAATTTTATAACTGTGCCATCTAAATGTCTGGCAAAGTAATATTCAATTGATATTTAAACAAAAAAATCTTCATTTCTTAACTCATGAAATTCTTACTTTTGAATGCAAATGTAGGAAAATGAGCTCAATTATAGTACTTTTCATTAGCTTTAGATAATTAAATTCATAATGATTCTCATTTGTATGCAGTATTTTTTAATTTAAGTGATATTTTACAAGACAATTGTTAGCCAAAGATGTTCCTTTTTAAATAAACTGAGAAAGATGTACAAATTTTATCATACATGTATCAAAGTCCATGTGTATACGTTATTTTTCTACATTTGTAAAATTTCAGTTTTATATCTCTTCTATCGTGTCCTGAAATATATTTTTATACTGAAATGTATTCATTGTAAATTTCATTTTATTGTGAAATTCCATTTGTAAATAAAAATGTTGCTCAAATTTTAGCACTGTATAATTATTTTGTTTACATTTTCAAGCTTCGAAATATTTTCACATGAGTACATTAAAAAAAATTAGATTTAATGTGTCCTTCATAGCTTTGGGGGGGACGAGAATTGACACTCAAGCATGTGTTTAATTTTCATAAATATATTCTGTCGTTTACTAATTGTTGTTTTGTTTCTGAGTTACCTTTCAAAATATTACTGATCATAGAAATAATCCATTTTTTATTAAGTTTTCTTATCAAAATTTTTTGTTTAAAAAATTAATTAGAATTTTTTTGCCAATTCCTTATTACAATTCAATTCAAATATAATTAAATAGGAAGATATTGTTCGTCAAACTAATACCAACAACTAAGTTTTCATTACATTCCTTAAAATTCTTTGTAATCTCCAAATATATAACAATTTTGGCTCATATCAAAATTGGGTCTTCATCTTTATTATCAAATTAAATGCTTTATAGACATCGATATTTTTTCATAATTATTCTGAATCCAACTTTAAGATATAACTATTTAAAAATTCATTATGTGCGAAGTTTTCTAAAATTTTGCTAATCTAATCTAAAATAATTAAAAAATAAAATTTTAAAAAATCTTTAAGGTTGTCTGGAAAGTTCGTTATGTTGCGCGAGAGACCTGACTGAATATATCACAATTATTGAAAACAAATGATATGTGTACATATTCTAAAAGAGGTAGCTTCAGCCATATTTGGAAAAAAGTTGGTGGTTACGATTCGTTCATTTTTATCAGTTTTGTATGCATTAGAATATGGTGTTTTAGAATAAAGTGCATTATAGGCATTGAATGCTTTTCTTTTTCCGAAAAAGCAAAAATGCCTCACAAGTCGCAAATAAGATATGCGCTGTTTATGGCGAGGATGAAGGATTTCCCTTAATGGGAAAAATTTCGACTCTTTGGTTGAGATCCAAACCCACTTGGACACTTTTACCGAGAAATCTGAGAGGTTCTGGAAGGACGGAATTCTCAAGATACGCGAGCGATGGAAAAAGCTTGTGGAGCAGAATGGCACCTATATAATTCAATAAATGTATATCAATATTCAAATGAGCTGCGTTTTAATTGTCCTAAAATATGGGCCCGAACTTTTCGGATAACCCAATAAAATAAATAAAGACTTGATATGCAAATTTTTTCTTTTCATAATAATTTTATGTTACTGATAAAAATTTCTTAAATTTTTCGGGTACTTTTTTGAAATTTCAAGGAGTGGGATGTTAAGGAAATGTACGAAATTTTAATCTTATTCTGCTGATAACAACGCAATGAAACACTCTTAAGAAATCTTGTAAAAATAAATTATGCATGAAAATGTTTTTTTTAAAAAAAAATAAGTTCTAAGTTTTCTATCGTACTTCGCCT
>JAPDSC010066788.1:58931-99251 GCA_026290005.1 Latrodectus geometricus
GATAAACTAGAGAATGAACAATCAAAAGTGGATTCCGCGCCAGCGCGTGACTGGCTACTAAGACATTACCACACATCACGCACTGGTGCGTGATTGGCTCTTCAGCAATGTCGCCACGCGCTAGCGCGTGATAAGCAGTCAATGTGTTAATTCCCATTTACAAACTAAAATTTTGAAAAATTTGCTTTGCGAGCTCATTTTTATGCATTCTCTGTCTTTAATTTTAATCATATAATTTTTTTCTCCATTTTTCGTTTTATTTTATGGTTGAAAAACTTCATTCGACGTTATTTATATCGTAAATTAATTGAATTACCGAAAAATAACTGATATTGAAACATAAACCATTTTAACCAACCTTTCATTTACGAGCTAGTGACTGGATAGTCCCTTTCCGATATCATAGGCAGTGTTATTTTATCGTAAATTAATTGAATTACCGAAAAATAACTATGATATTGAAACCTAAACCATTTTAACGAACCTTTCATTTACGAGCTAGTGACTGGATAGTCCCTTTCCGATATCATAGGCAGTGTTATTTTATCGTAAATTAATTGAATTACCGAAAAATAACTCTGATATTGAAACCTAAACCATTTTAACGAACCTTTCATTTACGAACTAGTGACTGGATAGTCCCTTTCCGATATCATAGGCAGTGTTATTTTATCGTAAATTAATTGAATTACCGAAAAATAACTCTGATATTGAAACCTAAACCATTTTAACGAACCTTTAATTTACGAACTAGTGACTGGATAGTCCCTTTCCGATATCATTGGCAGTGTTATTATTTCAACTCCCATTTATGAACTAAAACGAGAAATCTCATTTTTACGAACTTTCGTTTCTGTCTCAGTTTCCTCCCCGTTTTTTTAAATTTTTTTTATTTGATTTGCTTTTAATGTAACGTTGTGAAATTGATTCATTCTTTAACAACGAAGCGACGCGTGCAGACATTGTGGAAATAATAGTCAAAAATATATGTGGATATCAGACGTTTGATGAAAAGGAACTTTGGTGCCAAGTTCGATTCCTGTCCTCTCCGTGCGTAAGAATATGGGGAAAACCTTAAAAGTTTGAGCTCCGCTGTTCTGTAGTTGATTTGATTTCATTTCATTTGAAGAATTCAATTTAAGAAGTTTCGTTTAATAGGAGGAGAAAATTGGGTGGTTCCATTAAAAAATATTTGTTTTTTATTGTAAGAACTGTTTTAACGGTTCCTACGAATTGGTAAAAATGAGCGTCCATTGTATAAGCAAAAGCTGGTTTTGAAATACGTCGCCGAAACTGTCTATATGATTTGGACCGGACATTAAAACCGCATGCCGCCTACTCTGTCTAGTGGTCAGCATTCCTGACTGCGGATAGGGAGGTCTGGGTTCGAATCCCAGTCGGAGCATGGATGTACTTTCTCTTTCTCCTGTCTTTGTCCTTTCTTTGTGTGTGAATGGTTGCCTACCCTATAAACGGGTTCCTATGGCATGTGTGTACTGAGGAAGTCGGACTCCACACCCAATTGCGGTTCAGTTGAAAGAGTGGAGCAGCGCACCCATACTGCCAATCTGACTGGTACTCGACAAAAAAAAAATTTTTAAAACCGCAAAAAAATTACTTGATCTGAATAAAATATCTATACTATGGAAATCATAATAAAATGAGGGTCCGAAGTTAAAACCTCTTCTGTTAATAGGTTAGAACATCAATATCGAAGTGGTTACTAGGGACAATCTCAGCAATTTTTCGTACTAAATTCTAAATTCTTTGAAAGTTTATTAACATTATGTATGGATATTTCTGATTTTTTTTAAATTTAATATTCAGTTTCGCTATACATTTAAACAAAATACTTCTACAGTTGCAGTTTTTTAAAAATTTTAATCTAATTGTGTGCATTTGAACATTCAAAAGTGTTTCCCTTTATGTAATAATATAAATTTATTGCAAGAATCCGTTACACACATACACACATACATACATATATATATATATATATGTGTGTGTGTGTGTGTGTGTGTGTGTACATACAGAATAAACAGTGGTGTTGTCGAGCCGGAACGCTCCGGAACGTCGTTCCGGTACTTCCTTTTTGGACAGGAACGCGTTCCAGAACTAAAGATGATTTCTGATAACGAGAATTGGCTGACGTATTGAAAAAAAAAATTAAAAAGAATTGCTGATTTTTTTTTTTTCTAATTTTTGACGAATTTTTATATGTATTATAAACAAGGGTTTGAACCGAACCCGAACCAATACAATGTAATAATAATATTAATAAATACTACTGTTAGCAAAATATTCTATGCACGCTCCCTAAAACAAAGTGTCCATTAAAAAGTTTTAGGCAGGCCGCACATTGAGATAGCATGCCTCCAACGCGCACCTATCGCTTCCCGGCCGCATTGCTATCCGCGAGAGACATGTTGAAAAGTACCACATACTGAAGACTAGTGTCTCGAGGTAGAGTCCATAGCCCGGCTCCAGATGGGAATTATAACGCATGCGCACTTGAAGAAAGTGGTGGTAATAATTTGGCGGTATACAATGTGAACATTTAGTTTTAGCAACCCTGTTTGCTTAACTATGAAGCCGAGTTTCAGGACTCTATCAGAGAAATAAATTTCGCCCCCCATTGAGACATATCTTTCCTGTTACTCATTAAAAAAAAAAAAAGAATGATTGCAATTATTATATTTCCTTCCTATTTCTATATTTTAATAAAGATATTATAAACTTTGTGTCATGTACTTTTTCCAATATTTTTTACGTGCTAGTAATAAAAAAGAAGGATCACATTTCCTTCTGATTTCTGTATTTAAATAAATAGATTATAAACAAATATGAGAATAAAATATCCTGTGTAAAAAAGTCAAGGTAAAATTACATCAATTTTTTTCACTAAATCTATGAAACAAAACATTTATAAATTTTATCACTTCATTATGCTTTTATGACCAAGCTATATTTTATGCCTGGTTAATAAATTCATTATTTCGAATTTTTCATTATTTTAGATTTTTTTTTTTTTTTTTTTTTTTTTTTACTTTATCGTGTTTATATGCCAAAACAATATTTTATGTGTGTCTGGTTTATAATTATTTATCTTAAGTAATTTCTTTAAAATTGAATTTTTTTCCATGCATGAATTGTTGAATTGTTTTAACAAGCTTTGGATGCATTATAAATTTCAATTAAAAAAAAACAAAATTAAAACACTATGTTATTTAATGTGTACATAGTACAATTTTTAAATTAAAAAATAGACAAAGATAAATCACAAGCTTCCAATAAATTAAGCTTCTGTAGTTGGAGAGTAGAACTTTATTTGAAAACACAAGATTTTAGTTTTTATAAATGAGGAATACAGCGATCTAAATAATAAGCTTCTTACTGTGAATTTTGCCGAACAATCAATTTATTGTTTGAATTTTTTTTTTAATTTATGTATTTCAAATGCTAATTTATATATTCAAATGTTATGTATTTTAATAATATATTTCAAAACATAAAATTCTTTCCTTAGCATAAAATTCTTTCCTTAGCATTTGAATATAGCTGTCAAGAGATATTAAGATTATGCATAAAGTTTGTTTAATAAACATAGCAGCTACGGTATTTATAAACATTAGTAAATTACGAATTTATCCACTAATCAGTAATTAAAAATTCATGACTTTTTATACATTTTGTTGGTACATCTAAGAATAAAAAATAATCCACTGTTCTAACAATACATAGAATTTATATTCACAATCACGATGATTTAATCAACGAATACTTTGTGAATGCTATTAAATATATAACAATACTAAGTCGCTACTCTTTTTGAAAGGATAACGGATATGTAAACAAAATACACTTTCTAGCCAGATAAATTTATCGCATTATTTACATCGCCAACCTGCGGAATCTCAGCTAAAATCTCTTACTCAGCGCGCATGCGTTAGAATTCCCATCTGGAGCCGAGCTATGAAGGACTCTATCTCGAGACACTAGTATACTGAAGCGACGGCAGGAAGATTTTACGCATGCGCAATACATCTGAGCGGGTATCTTCCGTTTCTGTGATTGCTTGAGAACTATGTGGCTAAAGCGTTGACGTTTTTATTAAATATTTAAAGTATGGTGTCTCGCATTTGAAATATAAAATTACAACAATTATTTAAACCAGATGATTATGTAAAAACTTGGTTACGGTCTCATCGTTCAGCGGATGACAACAAAACAAGGAAAATTCAACCACACGATCCTGAACATAATCCTATTTGGGAGTATTTTATAAAAACCATTAGTGTTTTCATGTATTGTTAAAAATATTTATGCAATATTGTTTGAGTATCTATTATGCGTATTTTATAATTTGTTAACTAATTTTTATTAAACGTTCCTATTATTATAAGAAACATATATATATTATATATACATATATATATGCATGTACACAAAATGGGTTTCGTAATGATTTTCGTTTCCTTTCCTGTTTATGCTATATACAGGGCTGATTCTGGCGACAGGTGAAAATTGGCGAAATCCCCCCCGTCGTTAAATTTGGGACATGAGACCGCACAGAGCGGCCGCCTACCCAGGATCGGCCCTGTCTATATAATTATATATACGCGTTCCGGTAAAAAAAAAATTAGCACAACACCACTGAGAATAAAGCTTCTTTACACACAACTGCGTCCATATTTATACCCATTCAAAGTTTGGAAAGGGATTGGGTTTTCAAACCCTCAGATCCTATTTTTCCCTAACGCCGACCTTTGAACTATAGTTCAAAGGTCGATGTTCCTCCCGATGTTATTAGAGAAGGAACAGGTTCCCTTCACCCCTAGGGTTTTCGGGGATAAATGAATAGTTGTGTAATGCTTTCTCAAGTAAACTTGAAAAATTTCATAAATTTACAATTCCGCCATCTTTATTCTACATGTTATACCCATATTTTACGTTACTTACCTATCAATTTACATGTTCCAAAAAATTTAGAAAATTTTTTCACAAATTCCATTGGTACTAGATCTGCTCTTTTTCGTATATTTCGGTGATACTCAAAATAATTTATTCTCGTTTCAAATTTATTCAAAAACTTCTTATTGAGGTTAAATTGTCTCAAAAATTTGAAGATATGTAAAAAATGTTACTATCTGGAAAAAAGATAATTTAAGAAATTACAGAATTTAAAAATTCTTAAAATAAATAAATTGTAAATATATTTATATATACCAGCAAATTTTTTATTTACTTCATCTCTGATGAATTTTCTTTTATTTGCATAATTGAATCTTGTAATTTTTCACGAAAATAACCCCGCCGATGAATATTTTGTTTTTTTAAGAAATCAATTCAATAATTTTCTTTATTTAGTAAGTAATCTCAGCTTATACTCCCTCAGAAAATAGCGAATTACAAAACAAAAAGGAAAATATTTCTTTCTTATTCATTCATTTATTAACTTTTTAATAAGTTTGATAGATATTAGAAACTGCAATATTTGAAAATTTTTTCCCCTGATTAATCAGTTTTGTTGGTAAATGTACTGAGTAAAAAGAATATCAAATGAATATTAGTCAATACAAAATTGTAAAATGTTAAGAACAAATTTTTTTTTAAACATTACGAAAATGATTAATTAATTTATAAAAGAGTTTCTGCGATGCCAAACTACATTTAGAAAATGCATAAAATATTATATTTAACTTGGGAATAAAGAGTGCTTGTTATATACCAGGGGTGGCCAAACTTTTGGGATCCGGGATCTACTCCACATTTAAAATATCGAAGGTGGTCTAACTAAATTAATGGCATAACTAATGGCATAACTAAATTAACGTACATATTTATTTTCAATCAAAAGAAAATATGGTAAAGTATGTAATTTTTCTAAAAAAAAAAACTTTATATTTTAATATTAATATTTACAATATAAAAATTTACTGACGAAAATAATCAAAGTATTCATACATCAAAAACTGACCATCCTATTCACTTCGTTTAGTTGAAATTTGGCACTGTATTCCTGCGACAAGTTTATCATATGGTACGAGCATATTGCAATACATAAACACGAAATTAAATGTTCATCTGTTAAATGCAATCAATGTTTGTTTTTTGTTCATGGTTGAAAAAGCAAATTCGCAAAGATACCTCGATTCAAAGTATGATTTCAAATACAAAATCAATTTGCAAATATTTGGAAACGTTTCCTCAGAAATTAATTTCCAAAAATCAGTATCACTAGATGCTCTGGATTTAAGAAATATATCGCATCTTAATTTAATAATTTCTTCCTCGACCGTGACTGATGTGATATCTATTAAATGTCCCTTTTTTTCAGATACTCCATCAATATTGACATTTTCATTACATGGAAATATCCTAAAATTGAGTATTTCTTTCAACCTAATTAAGTCAGCGAATCTTCTTTCAAATTCTTCAAACAAAACAAGTAAGTATTAAGCGAAGTCTCGGTTTGGATTATGGATGCACTCTTCCTCCATGTTTTTGAAGTTCCTCAATTCATGTTTTCGTAATTGAGATGCATACCTTTCTATAGTTTTAGGTTTTATATAAATCGTAAACCTTTAATCATAAATCTTTAAATCGTAAATCTTTGCACAGTTTGTTTTGGGTTTTAAAGCGTAGACTGTAGTAGATTTTTATTTTAAATAACTCATTGATTCTATGTCATAAGTCATAAATTAAATTGTTAATATCCCAGGTCATTATCGGGGTGGTCGCGTGGTCTACCTAAAATGTCTTCGCGGTCTAACAGTCGACCGCGGTAGACGTCTTGGCTACTCCTGTTATATAACATATGAATAAAATAATTTTTGAAAAATAAAACGATTCCCATTGGTTCATAGATTGTTTAGTTTTGCGCTCTTTTAGGATGAATTGAGTTAGGAACTAAATGACAATATACTTCTTTGTTCTTAGGTGATAACATTCCATAATATAATTTATAATCACAATAGGTGATTCAGTTAGTACTCCCAAATTTAATTTTTTTGGTAGTGATCGTAAAAGTATTTAATGATATACACTATTAATAATTAATGAAATACATTTCTTTTGGATAATATATGAAAACAGGATAAGCAACTAACATAGAGACTAATTAGCCCTAAGGCGATTATGAACATACAGAAAACATCTTTTATGACAAACTGACCCCATGTACAGAAAAAATCTACACTGAGTTGTGGGGGGGGGGGGGGTTCGTCACCCCTTTTGCGGTTCAATGATCTCTGTTCCTAACTCGCATAAAATTTTCCCCCAATGAAGAAGGGACTGCTTTCCCTTGGTGTTTTGATATGGTTTATAGGTTCATATACTCCAGTCAATTCATTCAGTTTCGATAGCAGTGTCCACCCCCAAATAACTTTTCAAGATGGTGCAGGAGCTCGTTCCTAAAATTATTTGTTAGAATAATTCCCCTAATGTGATTGATTTCCAGATATTTTCTTTTGAATTGTTAAAAATAAATTATTTAGTGGCTTAGAAGATTGCCAAAATTTGGGCACATAATTCTTAAGGAAAGTTTACAATTCTTTCACAGCAGAGACATTGTATATATATAACTTTTTTCTTAATATTTAGAAGAAAAATCCAACACTGGAATTAATAAAAACGTTAACACTGTGTCTGGAAAACTTTTGGTATTTTGTTTCAATACTTCTACGACACATGATAGCACTATCCAATAAATTTGACATAGCTCTTGAAAAAACTATATAACAAACATTAAGAATTCAGGAAATATTTCTAAATATTTAAATATGTGTATATACCTCTTCTGCCCCGAGACATGATTGGATAAGGTAACCTTCTCGTTGCTGGAAGGTAGTAAGTTCGAATCCTGGCTAAGCCGAAGATCCGTCGTGTTCACTAATGGTAAATGGGTCACGTAAAATATGTTGTAGTCACAATGTCCACCATGTCCCCATTCCAAATTAATACCTCTAGGGGTATTAGGAGACAGGAATGGACCTCCTCTGGATTCAATCTCTAAATTGGAAGAACCAGTTGGTGTTGTCATCCAAAATCGTATTTCCACCTTCGTATGGGATTGCTCTGTTCAAAAATGGGAGAAGCTATTTCTGACTTCATTCGTCCAGTCCCCGATCTCCGAAGGGTGGGCTTGGCTTCGCCAAGTATCATAAGTAACAACCAACAACAAAACAAGCTAAAAATATTTACTTGTGAGGGAGAGGATGGTTTATGTATTATTTTAAAAAGAAACACATCTTTGGTTTGATCTGATTTGCAAAAAACAATTTCCCCAAAAGGGCCTTAATAGTATCATAAGAACTGAATGTGAATGTGTCTTAAATGTTTTAAAAGGAACTGTATCAATTTCAAAACGTCAAAAGAATAGACTAACTCCTTACAAAAGGATGCTACGTCGGCTGGAAACAAAAATGTTCTGCTTTCAAAAGAAACTATTTTTGATTCAAAAAGGTGAAGGTTTCCTATTACTCATTACACCTGCAGAGCGGTATCCTTACTAGGATCCCTTTTCCAAGAATCACGCTAAAAATTTTAATCCCAATTCCTATGGATAAGGGTACAACAGTTTTCAGAAGACCATGTATCTGAATTGAATCAGCAAAAGAAGACCATTCTGTAAAAAAAAAAAAAAAAATCCGACTTTAAAAAGGCAACGCTTACCAACAAGTTCTACAGAAATTTGAAAAGTTCCCTGATGCTAATCAGGTTCAACCCATTAATCAAGAGCCTGAAATTTTCGTCAGCCATTCTCCCGCCATTACAGAAGATATAGAATCGATCCCTGTCAAACATGAAACGTAACCAGACGGCATTTTTGTTTTTGAAAAATCATCCTGATGTTGTGGTGAATATCCCAGAGTTTTGCACCATCGAGCCAACGAAATTCTGGTAACCCTTTTGGTCAGAAAGAGTGAGTTTGTTTGCTATTGCCTCGGATATACGAGTGGAAATGTAAAATGTCGGTTTACAAGTAAAAGAAAAGGCAATAAAATTGTTTGATGGAGACGAATATTGTGTTGATGAAGTTTAATTTTTTATAACATAATAATCTCTTCAATGTGTTTTTGTGGACTCCTGAAAAAGAGCTGGTTATAAATGCTAATATTCTGTTCCATGCAAATATATAATATCAGATTTCGCATTTGATCAGAAATAAGAAATCGAAACCCTTAGAGTTGAACTAGTGTCTCGAGGTAGAGTCCATAGCCGGGCTCCAGATGGGAATTCTAACGCATGCGCACTTGAAGAAAGTGGTGGTAATAATTTGGCGGTATACAATGTGAACATTTAGTTTTAGCAACCCTGTTTGCTTAACTATGGAGCCGAGTTTCGGGACTCTATCAGAGAAATGAATTTCGCTGCCCACGTTTCGGAGAGCCGAATTTCGGGGCTTTATCAGAAACGAATTTCGCTGCCCACTGAGACTTATCTTTCCTGTTACTTATTATATATTTCCTTCTTATTTCTATATTTTAATAAAGATATTATAAACTTTGTGTCATATATCTTTTCCAATATATTTTACGTGCTAGCAATAAAAAAGAAAGATCACATTTCTTTCTGATTTCTGTATTTAAATAAAAAAATTATAAAAAAAAGGAGAATAAAATGTCTTGTGTAAAAAAGTCTCCGAGAATTCATATGGTATCAGGTGACTATGCCCCAAGCGACAAGTATTGTTTCAAAACTTTTTGCAGAAACAACTCAGATTTATGTTCCATATTATTTTCACATTCATGTTTTACTTCTAAGAAATATACAAACAAAATATTAGCTGAATAAGAAAAAAATAGAATCCAGAGAACTTGAACATTGATAAAAATAAATTAACTAAATTCGGAGAAAATATTTTTGTAAACAAATAATAACTCCAATAAGTTATCTTCTTTCCAATAAATCAAAATATCATGCTAAATAAAATATATCAAAACATAAAATTCTTTCCTTAGCAAAATGAATTAATTAACGAATACTTTGTGAAAGCTTTTTAAAAATATAGCAATACAAAGTCGTTACTCTTTTTGAAGGGATAACGGATATGTAAACAAAATACACTTGCTAGCCAGATAAATTTATCGCATTATTCAAGTCGCCAACCCGCTGTATCTCAGCCAAATTTTGTTACTCAATGCGCATGTGTTAGAATTCCCATCTGGAGCCGAGCTTTGAGGACTCTATCTCGAGACACTAGTTAGAGTTGATCAATTTCCTTATGCTCTTAATGAAAACAATTTTGCTGGATCGTTTGTAAAAGAAATACTCATTTACACATGAAACGACAAAAACAAAAATTGTATGCTCTGCCTGTAAGGAAAAAAAATATATATATCTATGAGATACCTATGTATGAAAAAGGCTTCTCTTTGTGACTTCATTCTTAATTATACAGAGGATATTAACACATTTTTAGAACGATTTCGATAAAGAATTAAAAAAGTAAATGTTTTAGAATAAAAATTTTTGGCAACAGCTTATTATTCAAAATGAGAAATATCGTCTGCTACTTTTAAATTTATTCTTCTTTCAAATGTCGCATGTAAACAAGCTATGGATTGAAGAAGAGAAGACTGGTGTAGTTAATTTGAAGGGAAATTCGAAATGATCGTTAAAACAAGAGTTTTGTAGACGAACACGAACAACGAACTTAGTAAGTTTTGAATACATTTTTATTTAGTGCATTTATTTTTCAAACTGAGATTTCTATGGAATTTTATTTCTCTATCATTATATATTCCCCAAAACTGCAAAATAATGCCATCCAAATGCTGTGTTCCCTTTTGTAAAGGAAACTATGATAGCACTAATACTACAATCAGTGTATTTAGGTTTCCAAAAGACACAGAACTTTTAAATAAATTGATTCTTATGATTCCAAGAAAGAATTTTAAATCAACGAAATCATCAAGGGTAAGTTCCATACATTTAATTATCATTCTTATTTAGAATGCATGAGTTTACTCGTATTATTTTATTATATCGTATTATTAATTGAATGTTAAAACAAAGTATTTCACGAATATTTGAAATTTTAAGAGAAAGAACAGTATAAAATTATAATAAAATTATTTTATAAATGAAATAATATTTTATTTGTATAAACATTTAAGGAGAAATGTTAAAAAGGACTTTAATAATACAGTAATTCAATGAATGTGTAATCTCTTAGTATATATGTCAAATGTTATGTATAAATATTAATACGCATTGATATCAAATTATTGTGAAATCAGCCATTATTTCCATAACATATTTTTAATAAACAATTTACTGCTGTAATTGTATAGTTTTAATCTAATTCATATCTCTGCTAATTTTGCAATTAAAAAATTTTACAAATCTACCATTAAAAAATTGTTAGGATTCAATCATATGCTGCAATTAAATTTTTTGAATATACAAAACTAAAAATAAAATGTTAATTGGTGACAATTTGAATAAATATATTTCTTCAAGTTTTTATATGCATAGGTTTTAATCTTAAAGTAAAAAATTAAGGTGTTAACCTTAATTTTTTTACACTAAAATTAACTTTTCAATTTTTAAATATATTATTTGCTTAATAAATTTCCTTAAAAAATAAAGATTATTTTTATCAGCTTGCTTTAAAAAAAATGTGGTATAGAAATGATGGGAAAGAAATTAACATTTATTTGAAACAAAATTTAGGATGATATAATTAAGTTGCAAAAATGGAAAATTAAAAGAAATTCATTATTTTAAATCAGTACATCAAATTTTTATTTAGGTTTGCGAATTACACTTCAAGAAAGATGATATTTTATTATACATATGATGATATACTTGTTTTTTGGCCATACACCTAAAGATATAGTAAGGCAAATTGTTTGGGTGACTTCTAATATATTTTTGAAAAATTGTCGAAATAAAAATGGTTATTTCAAAATAAAACACTCCAAGAAAACGAAAATTAAAAACATTGGAATAATAACATTTCATTGAATATGAAATTTCTAATTTGTTGTTGTATATAAGTAAAGTTTTATTTTAGTGTTATTTACTTATTTAAATTCGAGAATATGCAATTTGATCTAATTATGACATTAAAATTCAAATGTTAAATTTCATAGAAATATTTTCGTAATAAATAACCAACCGGATAAACAATCTAATTTTTATATGTCTCACTATTTTTCAATAAATATTTTCAATTGTGTCTAATTATAATACTATAGATATTCAATATAGAAATGTTTATTTTTTTTTTCAAATTATAAATATTTTTTTTTTTTGAAGCTGTATTTCAGTTTTAATGTAATTTACTACTTGTTTTAACATTAAGGAAATGGAATTTGTTATAAATGCGATATTAAAATTCTAATATTAAATTTTTCATATCACTGTTTTAGTAACAAATAACAAGGGTAAACAACTTTAAAATTCCCTATTCTTATAAGTTTACTTCTAATAAAATAAAAATTTTTCTAATAAAAAAATAAATATCAAGTAAAGCAAAATTCTTTAATCATTAAATAGCGAACTAGTTCATTAAGTTATTATTTTAAAAAGTTACTTTAAGAAATCAAATATTAATTTCTAAAAATAATTTCAGTTTTAGAAATTAATATTTGATCTCTTAAAGTAACTTTTTTTTTTTTTTTTTTTTTTTTTTTTTACAAAAGTAAAGATAATTTTAGTTTTGTTAAATTTAATGTGATATTTTTTTACTTAAATTATGAAAATAAACTATACACATTTGATGGTATCGCGCATAAATTTTGCTTCTTTTGCCAATATATCAGCGACGGCGAAAATTTCAATAGATCTTCCGATGACTCATAACTCACGCGCTCAGGCTTTGTATTCTAGAGGGTGTTGGTCTATCTCGCCACCAGTTTTATTATCTCAAGTTTCTTGATAAACGCTATTAGTTTATTTTGCGCTGTTTTGTTACTTATGACTAGTTCACTCCATGCGGGGAGATTTGCAGCTGTCGGCTTATTTAAATGCACGGACGTTGTCAGTGGCAGTCGAATGCGTAATGTTGGAGATTTCCTTCTCCGAGATATAATCTGCTTTTGTGGCTTTCCCAAACCTGTGTACAAAGGTGGGGAACTGACCATGTCCTGTAAAGCAATGTTTCTCAACTGAATTTACTCCAAGGACCGGTAAAATATTTCGGCACGTTCGCGCGGACCGGTAATATTAATAATTCGACCCAATGCACAATTTTTCACAAAGATAAATCATGAAGACATATATAATTTTTAAAGCATTTTGTTTGTTATAATTTACAGATAAGATTGTGGACTTTATTCACTTTCATCTGTATTCGAAGGGGCGGACGACGTACTTTGTTTTTGAAAATCTTTTCTTTGCACGAAATTTAGTAATGTGCATTTCGTTTCCTTCTTACTCATTCTGGTTAATGATTTTATATACCTAAAGTAACAGAAATAGTAGTTATAGCATAATATTAAATTCAGAAGTTATTCAAAACTTACGCTGATAAATAGTTTTCAATAATTGCCCAAGTGTGCAGAAAAACCAAAATCAAAACGTAATCAAGGCGCCAGACGCCTTGAACACTGAGATACTGCGATAGTCAGAGTTCAAGTAATCAGGGATACGCAAGGCAGACAGGCACACCCTAACTGGTGTTCTAAGCAATGTTGCCAGAACAATTTGATTAAAAGGAATAAGTCGACAGTTCAAAATGTAATAGATTTCATAGAATAGTAAAAAAGAGTGCCGAGGTACCGGCAGTTTGTTTTTTAATTTAGGTAAAGGGTAATTCTGTAAATTTCATAAAAACTCAAAATAGTAACAGATTTACTGAGTAACGTGACAACGTAAAAGGACTGCTGAATAATAAAAGATCTATTATAATTATAATAGATTGACAACGCTGGTGGTACGGCAATTTATGAATCGCGATTAGGTACATAGTTGCCAGTTTGTTGTATTTTTCATCAAAGATTACATTATTTTTTAAACTAGTAAACTATTATTATTGTAATGTAGGTACTGTATCGGTGGTCGGTCTATAAAAGCTGGATATTTCGCGGACCGGTAAATATTTCTTGCGGACCGGCGGTTGAGAAACACTGCTGTAAAGAATTTTGCTAGCTGGTGTTGGCCAACCAGTCGCTAACCTACCCGTGTCTGCATTGTCCCAGATTGCCACAGATCAATTATATTGCTAAGTATTAGTCTTAATGTGACTGCGGTAATTTGATTTTGTTTTCTAGTGGCATTGTTGTGGCGTGTTTTGCTGCTTGGTCTGCGTCTTCATTATCTGTTATGCCTGTGTGTGATGGAACCCAGTACAATTTTATTGCGCATGATTGAATTAAATCTAATAGTAACTTTTGTGTATTTTGAATATATGTATTACGTTGTCTGTGATTGCCTAGAGCGCAGAAGGTCGAGAGACTGCGTGTATGTGCGATTCTTGGGTTTTCGTCTTTAATCCATTGTAGTGCGCTATGTATGGCATGTATCTCTGCTAAGAAAACCGAATTGCTCGAGTTGATGGGCATGTATGTTTTAATATTGTCTGTGTTTCTGTAGACGCAAAACGCCACCTGTATTTGTTTTAGATCCATCCGTGTATATACACTGCTCAAAACAATTAAAGGATATTACGTGGATCTTGTGGTTTGGAAACTTTTTATATGATTGAAACGTGGTCTACAGACGTAGTATGTTATATGAGAATAAATTACACATGTTTGGCAGAAAAAAATGCATTTTATTGCGCATTTGAGAACAACATGAAAAAAAAAAAAAAAAAAAAAAAAAAAAAAAAAAAAAAAAAAAAAAACACAATTTGTGCATATGAGAAAAAAGAATAAGAAGTAGTATTTTCTTCAAAAGAAGTCATTTTCAGGTGGGGGTATGGTTTCCACGGACGGCCAGCAAGGTTGAAAACCTTTGAGGCATGAAGTCAATAAGGCTATAAATCACGAGTTTGTGTATTTTATCCCTCTCTCTTCCAGAACAGCTTTTTCCAGGTTTTGGAAAAATTGTGGAAGTGGTTGGTGTCCAGAAAATAGTCTTTCTAGAGCGTCCCAAACTTGCTCTATTAGATTCATGTCTGGAGAACACGCTGGCCATTCCATTCGTACGATTCCTTCCTCGAAAAGGAAATCTTCCACCAGTTTAGCACGATGGGGCCTGCAGTTATCGTTCATTAAAATGAAGTCATCTCCGATTGCTGCAGCGTAAGGGACTACAATAGGTCTGAGGATCTCATTTTCATATCTGTGACTAGTCAGAGGTCCATGCGCCCGTCAATGGAGATGCCACCATACACCTCACCCCCCCCCCACCACCAAATCTGACACTTTTGTGTACGAAAGCAGGATTATTCCTACTGCCACAGTCCCTTCAGACGAAAATACGCCTATTATCAGGATGAACAGAAAAACGAGACAAATCAGAAAAAAGAACATTGCTCCATTCATTTCTCACCCTGTTCACATGCTCTGTTGCCACACCCTGCGGTCGCGACGATTACTTGATGTTAGTTTAACGCATACCATCGGTCGGCGAATATACAGACCTACACCATGGAGCCAGTTTCAGACAGTCTGAGTTGAAACCATGGTGTCAATAGCCGAGCGAAGGTGTTGTTGGAGAAGAGTAGCGTTCATATTTCGGTGTCTTCGAGCCGTTAATACTAAATAACGATCTTCATTGTGCGTTGTTGCCCCTCTACGACCTTGCCCTGGTCTTCGGCCTGCGCTTCCAGCCTCCTAAAAATGGTTCCAGATCCTGGAAATCACACTTTGTGACACTCCAATGGCTTGCGCTACTTCGGCTTAACTTTGGCCCCCTTCTAACAACTCTCCAAGCTTCTGAATCGGTTAAATAACTTCGCTAAGACATCATACTCATCGAAACAAAGCAGTCACTGAATGCCGATCATCCTAGTCTTCATTGTCTTTTATTCAGTTGAAGTTAGAGACCTACCGTCTATCCTAATAATTGGTTCACGTTGCAATTTATAGGGTTAAGCAAACGTTATGATGTTGCATTTGCTAATTGATATTTCTTAATGGTGTCTTAAACACCAATTTTCGAATGCTGTTGTGGCTGCTTGTCCTGTAGTTTCGATTTGTTTCCTTGTTCTTCCTTTAGCGCTCATGAGGAAGTCGTCAGCGAATGCTGTAATTTTGATTTTCGGGTGTGTGTAATTGCTAAGAAAATCATTCGCTATGATGGTTCATAAAATAGATCTCAAATATGATCCCTGTGGGCAGCCCTTACAAATTCCTTGGGACGTGGAGCCATAACCCCAGTCATATTGGATTGTTCTATTGCAGGTGTTAATAAGCTGCGTGAGAGTTGGTGGACAATCCAGGTCTATAAGTTTTGCGTAAATGTCCTGCAAATGGACGGAATCAAAAGCACCTTTGGTATCAAGGTATATTAACAGGGTGTACACATTATTGGTCCAGTTATCACTAATGTTTTTTGTGACCTCTTTTAGTGCTGATTCACATGATAGCCCTTGTCGAAAACCAAATTGATTGTCACTTAGTTTATGTTTTGTTTCTATGAAAAACGTTTATCTTTGACAGATGATTTTTCCAGTATTTTGCCTTGTGTTGGGAGGAGACAGATTGGTCTATATGATTCCTGGAGTGTGGGGTCTTTACCATTTTTGGCGAAGTAAATTACTAGTGCTGTTCTTAAAAGTGTGGGGAAGTGTTTCTGTTTGAAGCACTGCCTATTCCACAAAGTTAATAAGTTGTGGTGTTGTGTCTACGATCCTCCTCCAGATGAGGTAATCTAGATCGTCTTGTCCCGGAGCCTTATTCGTGTTGAAGGAATACGTAACGTTTCTTACTTCCTCACTCGTTGGTAATTTCAATGTTTCTGTTGTGTTCATGTGTGGTGTTGGCTTAAATGACACTGGCGTGTTGTGGAAATGATGTCGTGTAATTCTTTCAAAAGCTTCTTTTTCGTTTGGAGCTATATTATCTGCCCAGCTGATTCGCATGTCTGTTTAAATGATATGTTATGTGCTAATTTGAAGGCAGTTCCGAATGTGTCCGTTTGTGTCATGCAGAACTGTTTCCACGCTTTTGCTTTGGCGTTTAGTGTGGCTTCATTGTATTTTGAGCGTTCTTTACAGAACGTTAGCCTCCACTGCTGTTTTTCTTCCTCACTTTTCAGGAATCTACAATGAAGTTCCCTAACTTTATTCCTTTGTATCGCGAGATTCTTAGTCCACCATTTAAAGGATGCAAGTTTGATTTTGCAAGTTTCTCTTGCAGCGTTTTGTGTTATTTCTATTAGTTTTCTTTTGTTAAATATAATCTAAATCATCCGTACTATTTATGTTGCTTAATTTGACTAATATTTTCCTTGAGTTAGCTTTAGTCTTTTGAACTTATTGTGATGGCCAAATTTCGTTTTTAGCCTTGTACTGAAAATTATTTCGCTTTGATAATCAATTTCGAATCTTATATAATTGTGGTCGCTTACCGTGTACGTGTCTATTACTTTCCAGTTTTCAATAATAGACAGGGCTCTGTTATTTGCTATTATGAAGTCTGGATTTCCCCGAGCTCGTGTTGTGCGGAATGTTGGTATATTGTCTGCCTGGTTTGCTCTGTGTAGGTCATGTTCAATTAGGTAATCTAATGTTGTTCCTCTGTCATCCTCGAAATCATGCCCCCAAAACTGTGACCTTGCATTCAAATCTGCTCCAAAGATGAATGGTCGTGAATTGTCTATAAAAAGTGACAATTCTTGGAGAGCTTCCATCAAGTCATCAAGTCGTCTCGCATATTGCGTACCTATTGTTATACTCTCTTGTTGTGTTGTCAGTGTTGAAAAGACTGATGTTTCTGTTGGTGGTAGTAAATTACGATCATCTGTTTTGTGGATACGAACCCCGCTTCCCTACTGCACTGCCTAATCTGTATGGCTGTATGTCCAGCAACTTGGAAAACCATACAGCTTACCGTTATTTACGTATAGGCTCTGAAGAAATGCTATCTCAATGATGTTGTTGCTGCTGTACTGTTATGTAAATTAATTTGTAGAATATGCATGTTTGTGTAATTATGTGTCTGAAACTGCTGTTTAACTCATGGTACTTTCAGTAAATTACCCCAAATATTACCTTGTTTGCAGTTAGTATTTTAAACTTTATTCTTCAACTATAGTAAGTAAATGTTAGTTACGTATATACATATAATTTGGTTTATGATAATCTATTTTATCGTTTACTAAAATTTAATGTATGATTACCAATTTATTAACCGATTCCCTTACAAATTTTTTTTAAAAAAAATCTCAAGAAATCACCACATTTTTTTTATTTTATTGCTAAATATAAGGAAACGAAACAAAATAAAATATGTAGGTTTTAAGTTGAATTTTTAATTTTTCACTGGTGTAAAAGCATGTAGTTTTAATGTTAGTTTACAATCCCGAGTTATCTCGGGCAAAAAAGTTAAATATTAGTCTTTGTATGATAGTTTTTGAAACAAGGGAAACACTAAGTGATACCTGACATTCCGTACGCTGGTATCTGGTCTCATTTCTTAAGGCATCATCACCATTATTTTACTTTTTTTCAACACAACTATCCTCCTTTGTACATTACTAATCCACAAGCCGTCGTATACTAAACCATCGAGAAACATGTGGCCAATCCCGGAAAAGAACCGCGAAATTAAAGAAAAGGCAAATTGCATGTTAAAACAGAATATTTCCTTTCATTTCCTCCAGGCCGAGTAAAAACGTGATAAAACAAATCGTACTAACAATTTTGCTTCACCCGAGTTTTCTCGGGATAATAATTAACTGCAATATATACGAACCCGTGATAACTCGGGATAATAAGGCAAGCGGCTAAAACTATCAGATAGGGTTTAGGGTTGATTTTATATTACTTAGAGAGGTTAATTTATGGTTAAATGAGCAAGTAAAACAAGACAAATACATTATAAAAACTGTAATTTACCTTCCGGCAAGCTAAGCTGCAAAGTAAAAGTGTTTAGTTAAATCTTGATGAGTATCTTGTGTTCGTATTGTGACAAACTTAATCTGTAGTAGGAGCACTCTGTTGAGTTACTTATAGCACTTAAAAAAGATCATGTCGATTTTTAAAATTCAGCTTAACTTCTGGATATTATTTTTCCCGAGCTGTTTTCTGCCCGAAAGAAAATATCGCCAATTTTTCATAACGTAACGGTTTTAATTTCTTCACTAACTTAGCCGATATGAAACTTCGATTTGAAGCATTATCTAGAATTACATTAGTCAAACTTAGCACTTTCATCCGAGCAAAGCAAAAACCGAACTTGTTTGTAAAAGGACTTTGTTTTTTGCTTTAATATTTCTATGTGAAACTGAAATATTTTCAATAATTTTATTCAACTGGAATTTTTTTAAATTCAATATCGGAGTTTATACAATTTATAGATGCGTGAATCCCACTACAAAATATACAAACATTAACTTGCGTATTTAAGTTAACAGCAGCAGGCATATTTTTATACTTTGAATAATTTTTTGAAGAACTCATTACAGTTTCGCAAATTTTACGTGACTCAACTTCATTTTTTTAAAAACTTCGTTATTTCCGAAGCCTCACAAATCACTTCTTTATCTAATATTCTATAAAACCCCGAAACTAATCCTGGGGGTAATAATTTTATTAATAAGGAATTCAGCAAATGCCCAGACGACTCTTCAGTTACATTTAATGAACGAAAGTTTCTGCTATTAACTTTTATTTAATCATACACATAAGATACATTTTTAACTGGTTCTAAATTAATAATTTTGTCATGAATGAATTCTTTTCTATTATGTCTTTGTCTTAAAAGCTCTAGACAAGAATCATAATTTTTCTCATTTAACTCAAAACCAGCAACATTATATGCAGGACCAGAAAGCAAAGACTTTAAATATTGGAATTTCTCAATTTTTGTTAAAGAATCATTGGAGCCAACTGCACTATCAAAACAAAACAACTAAATTATAAATTTACTAGAAATAGCTTTTAAAATCTCAATAAATTTACTAGATTTAACGTGGTAGGAGGTTTTTTTTTTTTTGAAACATTCGATACATTTTGAAGAGATTTAACACTTAACATTTTGACTTGATTCAGTTCCCTCATTTTAGCTTTTAATTTTATTTTATCCTCATATTCTTCGGAGCATTTTACCTCTTTATCAAATTTTTCAGAATCTAAAATGAGATCTTTTATACCCGAATCTTAGTTTTTTAAAATTAATTCTTTAGCTTCAAAAAACTCGAGTAACTCAGAGAGTGAATCAAAATCCATTGTAGATATATTTAATTCATGAACTTTTTCAACTATTTTAGTTATGGCAGTACGAACAATGCTCCTCTTTCGAACTAATTTAGAAAGTTTATCCATTTCAACTTACCTCCAAGTCCAAAACTCCGCCAATAATATTCCGAATTGTGGTACTCACTTTCAATCCACGACTTCCTTCCCTGCCGATGCACCATAAAGCAAAGATTCGGTGTAGGATGTCCTTAGGCATTGAATTAACCACAATTTGTAAACTCAATATTTATTTTATAAACTAAAATAGACTATTTACAAAAAAGGCGTTATTATAAGGTATGCCAATCTTCCAAAAAATAAAAAGTTACAATCCATAGAGCCTGCCATACACTCTTTGAGTTTTACAAGACTATTTATAAATAGATGAAGCGCTACAGAAGCGCCCCCACAGTGTTTTTAATTAGAAACATCTGTAGAAACAATAAATAAAAAAATAAACCGAGATTTACAACTTAAAAAAAGCTAATAAACACTATGTTCCCAGCTTTTGCCGAGACATGTGTCTCAACGCTAAACATTTTGTAGAATCCTGTATGAGAACCATTTAGTAGGAGATAAATGGAAGTGCATTATGAACTTTGCAACAAAGAAAGGTCTATTTACTATAGAAAACTAGGAGAAAAAATGAACAAACTTGGTTCCGTCAATGTAAAGAAAGCTTCAGTAAGGGGTTTATGATTGTCGCAGGTTTCTCCTACAATGGGAAGTTAAAAATAAGAAGAATGGAAAAAAATGTTAAAATCAATTCATTATGATATCAGGAGAAGGTGTTATGTCCAATATTTACAGAAGAAATTCCACTTCTTTATCCCAATTATTTTCAAAGAGTGAAACTTCATCAAGCCAAAACTACAAATCCTACTTCGAACCCTAGCATTGCATTCCTTGAACAAATGAAGACTAATACAGATATTGCATACATACATTTTCAACATATTCTTGCGAAGTCCCCTGACGTTTCACCAATGGTTTATTGTGCCTTTGGTCTATAAAAGCCCCTATTACATTAGAGTTGCCGATATTTCAGTTTGAGCAACTCCCATAGACTTAACATTACGTGACGTCACAGCTCGATTTTGGGCAACTCGGACACGTCGTCCAATGATATTTCAGATTTTTTTTACAGCTGCGCATTTGAAATTTCATGATTGCCAAGTTTTCGCCAAATTTTATGCCAAATGAAAGTTACTGGCGTTATGAATTGCCGAAAATGAGCAATTTTTTTGTGCGTGCAGCAGCAACTCGAGCAATTCGTATCGCCAATAGATGATTGACGGAACTGGAGTTGTCTTTTACTTTCGCCAAGCGGAAATAATAAGATGCCAAGAAGTAACATGTTTTCATTATTGTTAATGAGTGCATGTGATATATATACTTGAAAATGGTAAATATCTGTGTTGAATGGACAATCAAGAAATGGAAATTGATTTTATTGAAATGATAAGAGTAAAGCCTCATATATGGGATAATTCAGATTCCCAATATAAATTAACTAAATTAAAACAAAGGACGTATGATGAAATTAAAGTTAAAATATCATCGTTATAAAGATGTCTTTACACGTGATAAGAATTTTCATCTGTGTTGTTTGAGTGATCTCTTTATTTTATTAAAATTTAAATAAATATTATGTTTTCAAAATACCAGTTTTGTTTTAGGTCTTGATAATATTATTTATTTTAGGAAATTAACACAAAAGTTTTAAGAAATTTTTTAACCAGATATTTTTTCTTTTCACGTCGACAAAGATTAGCTCTTATCATTCTAAACGTGAAGTTTCAAACGCTAAAATTGAGTGAAACAATAGCAAGATGGGGTAATGTAAACAAATTTTGGCTACAAATTAAATTCCCAAATAAGAATTCATTATGAAATCTGGACACCTACAGAGTAAAATATGGCAACCTTAAAAATGTTAGCCAGAAAAGCGATCTGTTAATAAATCTAGTAAAACAGCTATTTACTTATAGCAAACCTAATAGAAATCTCGAACATTCATTGGACGATGAGCTCGAGTTGCCGAAAATCGAGCTGTGACGTCACGTAATGTTAAGTCTATGGGAGTTGCTCAAAATGAAATATCGGCAACTCTAATGTAATAGGGGTTTTAAAAAGAGCTCTTTCTAAACGCAAACTCACCACGATAGAGGGACTCTGGAAAGTAGTGGAGGAGGAATGGAAAGTATTATCCCTGGAAATTTTACGAAAAGCTCTTCTATCATGGAAATCACGATGTAGACTTCTAGTACAGAAAAAAGACTATCAGATTGAACATTTTAAAAAAAATAGTCTTTTCATTTTAAACATTAATTAAACGTTCCCGAAATCGTTCTAAAAATGTTTTAATACCCTCTGTATTTTTAATAAATAGAGATTTTTCTACCTTTATGTGACTGTTCATTTTCCTTTTCAGCAGGAAAAATAAAATAAAACCATTTAGTAAGTTAAAAAAATTAATCTTTAAAGCGTTACATGAAATTTAAAAAAAAAATTGTCAAATTACAATCTTGTTTGTAAGAATATTTCTATTATATAATTTTTAAATATTTAAATAAATTATTTATATCACATCAGTTTATTAATAATTATATTTAAATGAAATAAAATAACTCAATAAGTTTAAAAGTTAGTCTTAACTTTGTCACATAAAGTTAAAAATGTTATAATATATTACTCACAAAATAATTAGATTTAAATAAAATAAAATCATTTAATAAGTTGTCATATAAAATTAAAAATTTTTTTTTTTTAAATTAAAAGCATGTTTTTTTCTCAAAACATTTCGAAAAAAATATTTTTTCCAAATTTTTGAAAATAACATGTTATTGATAATAAAAAAATAATTTATATGATGTAGAATGTAAATATGTAAAATAAAGCAAACTGTCTATTTAAAAATAGTTTTTTTTTTGTTTTTTAAAAATCATCTTTTTTTATGGCAAATTATAAAATCATTATTTTTGTCATTCAATTGGGTTTAATCATTTTCTTACAAAATCATTGACATCGTTCACAATAAAATAAATAGAAAGTTGTCCACAAACACACTTTGGAGGTGTATCGTATTCCATCTGAAACGACTTGACAAATTTTATTATACCTTTTCTATAAGCTTTAGGTGGTAATCCACAAGAATCGAAAAATTCAAAAGCCCGTTTATTTTCAATGTAGATAGCTAACCAATGTGTTCCCATCTCGTCATGTTCATCCGTGTTGAAGAACCTATTCTGAAAGAAAATGTTTAATCATAGGAATTTTATCTGAGGAAAAAACTCCAATAAAATTTTTTTGAGCATGTAAATCACGAGAGAGTACTCGATGGATCTGTATAGAATTCGCCAGCTTCCAAAATCATAGAATACTTCTGGCTTTAATGTTTTTGATCAAATTTTCAAACTCAACTTACTAGTAGAGAAACAGTTTGGAGTAGAAGTACATTAAATTTAAGTCCTATTCTTAAGTTGGTATAACGAATCAAATTCAAATGTCCTCCTTCACATATAGGTCAGGCGATAAACAAAAACGAAACAGGACGTTTCTTTCAGAAAAATCTGATCTTGTAAGAAACAACCCCTAATCTTTAGCATTCAAAAATAAGTTTTGATAAGCTCGGGTAAAATGATTGTGTTCAAAATCAGGTTGTAAAAGAGTGCTAGGTGTAGGTTTCCCGTCCACACACACGGCGATGAAATTAATATCGTAATGTTTAAACTCAAACGGTGAATTTTTATAATTGCCATTAAAGGCATCATTATCGAATCAGATGACAACAATTCTTTAAGGCATTTGGCCAGTAAATATGCCATCTTAGACAAAAGATATATTTCCAGACGGAATTGAATAGTCTTTACAAAGCACTTGTTCTATAGGATATTTGGTTGTTGTTTTCTTCAAGCATTTGGCATGTCCAATTACAAACCCTGACTTTTCAGATGAATATAGAGGCTTGTTTTAAAATTTTCATTTCCCAACAGACAAAATTCAAATTTACTACATCCACCATATTCAATCAAGGTCTTTCTTGAAGAAACATATCCAAGTGTCATCTTCCAATCATACTAACAGAAGCTCTGAGTTTAAAGAGATCCGCTCTTTTGTAAAATCCTTGGTTAGATTCTTTATCTTATCAAATACATTCATACGATCGTGGCAGTATCTTTAAAAAAGAGTTGTCATGAAAGTAGGGTAATCTTCGCCTCATATCCATGGTTCAATAAAGTTTCTATCATAGCTCCGTAGGAATGCGTGGGATTACTTGAAGAAACGAGTCTTTCGCGTTTAAACTAATATCTACTTGAGACCACATAGAACGTACAAATAGATTGACAGGGCAAAACTTATTTTTAGCCGTAAGAAGTTTGCCGTCATTTTTAAAAGTTTTTGTTTTTACAAGCAAATGTGTTCGAGAGATCAAGGTAATAAAATAACCAAATCCGGAAATGTTAAATTCCGCAGGATCTCCATCTGATACATTAGTTAGTGGGTGAAATTCGACCAACTAACATCTTTGAATAACAGTTTATGGAGGAGGTAACGTAAATAATTTTAATTCTTATTTTTAAGAATAAAAATATCACCTCCTATCAACTTCTTAACTTTGAAAGTTTTGCGTTTTCTTTAATGAACACCGCAATAACAGATCATTTCAACTGCTTTCTGAAAAGCTTTTCTGGCTAATACTTTCCCACTCTCTGTAGCTCTTGGTTGGAGAAATGATTTAGTTTTGACGAGAAAGATTATTTACTTTTTCTCTTCCCATAAAAATAATATTTACGCGATTAACTTTATCAAATATTTTATGATTAATTCCCAAATCTTTACAGAGGTCTTTAAAATAAGTTTTGAAATAATGAATATACCTTTTATTAAAATATTTATCAATAATTACAAAATAAATAAAAATTTAATTACTTTATAAAAATTAATCTTAAATTATAGAGTTAATTAATTTTATGAAATTATGTAAATCAAAGATATCTATGGGACTCAAAAGATAAAAATTATATTGACAAGAAAAAAAAAAAAAAAATTTGCATATTTTGTGAGACATTTGAGAAATCTGACAGCTTATAATTTGTATCAATGAACTTTTATAATAATTTAGGTAAAGCACACAGAACATATTCTATATATATATAACAATTTTACTTAAATATATAAAAATTTAATAATTGTTATTCCAGAATTAATGTAAATTTTTAAAAATTCAGGAATGTATAACTATATTATTTGTTTTCAATCAAATAATTTGCATAAGAAATATTTTATTAAAATTTGAATTGTTTTGATATATATAGTTTACTAGCATTTATTTAAAAACTTATTGTTATAAAAATAATCGCAAATATTTATTTTTAAAATATAATTATATTGTATACAAAGTAAAGATGTCATTCAATGAGTTTGTCTTAGTTTAGTGTATGAAATGTTAATGAAATAAAAACTAGTTTTGTTGGATAATGATAGTTTTCAAGATTCTCTAAAAAATATCGAATTTTAAAAACATTAAGAAATTACACATTCTTAATTTCATAAATAAATTAAAAATACATATATACTTAAATAATTCAAATGTTTTGTTAAATAAGCAGTCATAATTTCTCAAAACTGATATTACTCATCAATAAAAATGTAAACAATGATTTGATATGATGTAAATAGTTTCATTGGTTTAACTGCATAATGACATATACTACGTCATAGTTTTGTCATGGCGAATTCTGCGAGAATTCTCTGATGGAAGGTTTCCGCGGCGTAATCGTTTTCGAGCACGCCTATTTACCTATTTTTCACCAATATGAGATTTTGGACTTCGATCAACGCTTTTATTTCCGGCCACATCAGCAGTTAAATTACACAACTCATCTTTGTCATCAATAATTTTTAAACATAATTTGTGAGTAAATAATTAAATTAATGCTAATACTGTATTATATTTCGAATTCGGGTAAAAATTTACTATAGTCACCATTGGCGACTTTTACAAAATTTCGCCACAAATCTCACCATTTTGCACAAGCGAAATCTATAAAAACCAAAAAACAGAATATTAAAAAAATATTGCTTGTGCAAAATAAACTTAAAAAAAAAAAAAAAAAAAAAAAAGAGTTGCCAAAAAATGTTATTTATTGCTAAATGTGGAAAAATTGCGCCAAGGATGACCATACAGTAAATCTCAACCGCGAAACTGGCTGAGCAGATTTTAATCTGATCCATAAAATGTCCCCATGCTCATCTTTAGTCTCCAGTGCAAACAGTAAACATATTGCTAAATTTTTGTTTTCCCTCCCTCCTTTCTAAAAGAAGTTTTTAATTTTTTTAAATTTGATAAAATTGAAATAAATTTTTTTTTAACTGAATAGCAATATATATTTATTTAATTTTTGCACATTCCTTATGTCAAAAATTTATTTTTAGAAAAAATTATCTACCCATTCTATAATCATATATGTTAAAATTCATGATTTTACAACACTAGATTTAAAGCAAATGATTTTAAAACATATATAAACACCTGATTATCTTTTTCTACAATTTCATTATTTTAAAGAACAAAATTAGATGCCGCAATTGCTTCGAAATGTTTAAGAACACAAATTTAATAAATGAAAAGTACACATTTGTAAGAGATTTTACAAAGCTCCTTTCTATAAATATGCATTTTTTAACATAAATTTTTGTAATGAATGAGTTTCTCTTTCTTGCATAAAATGTCCTACTTAAATTTTGTAGAACTGGAATATTTAATTGTGAGAAACATAATATATATATATTTAAAAATGGTGTGATTTTATACATTTTTACACTGAAAATAGTTGACAATGTAATCAAATTTATAAAATACTAGAATTATAAAATGCATGGATTTTTAAAATGTAACCAAATTTAAAAAATCCATGAAATTGGCAATGTGATTTATGTACAATATTTGTAATCCTTATATTCTGACAAAATACTAAAGATATAACTCTCTTAATCTATTGAAAAATAAAATGAAATTGTATTATATGCATACTTTGTACATGTTTTATATAATTATGCCCAATTCATAAAAGTTAATAATTTCTTCCATTATTTTAATCTGCAAGAAGTTTCAACAAAATATTTAATATTATATTTTTAAGCAAATTTAAAAGAGAAATTTATTTTACACATGTTTATAGTAAAATTTTACGTTCAAAAACTTTCTGCTATATTGGAAGATAATAAACAGATTGTTGAATGAGAAAAATTCTCCAATTAAATTCAAATATATAATCAAAGTGTAATATTGAAACATAGGGAACAACTTTGATATACCCCCCCCCCAAAAAAAAAATTACGCGCCAAATCTGGCACTCCCTATGAATTTTTTAGGGTTGCTGTTTCTTATTTTGGCGATACCAATTTAGGTATTTTCAGCTTTTAAGCTTTTGCTGTTGCCAAATTTTGTATTTTCTTGTATTTTGAACCATTTTCTGAGTTTTTTTTATGCATTAATTATTTGTATTTAGCGAAAATCAATCTTGGCGAGTAAAAAAAGCGCCAAAAACAGGTATTATGGAAGGTGAGGGGTAAAAAGTCGCCAAATTTCCGATTTGGGGGGGGGGTATATCAAAGTAGTTCCAAACATAGCAGTATAAAATTTCTTTTTATACTGCTATGTTTGCAAAAATGTAAGAATTCTTAAATTGAAATTATATGTGATAGAAATCTTCACATTTTGTCTTTGTGTGTAGTTATTAAATTCATTCAAAAAATTGTAAGGAAGAATTAAAAAACAAGACATGATTGTAATGATTCTTTATTGTTATTTTCATATTAAAAATAATGTCAAACTCACTAAAACAATGTGACACTATACTTTTTACTTCTGAAGATATTCCACTACAAATATTGTTAAAATTAATTCTTTTTCCATATAGATTTTATGCATTTTTACACTGAAAATAGTTGACAATGAAATCAAATTTATAAAACACAAGAAAAAATCCATGAAATTGGCAATGTGATTTATGTACAATATTTTCACTGCAATAAAAAAACATTTTACAATTGGAATCAATTTCTAATTATGAGTTGTACATGCTGGCCATAATACTATTTTTGTCAGGATTCCTTAAACAGTTTGATAGCAAAAAGACATAACTAAATGATTACAATAAAGTAATCAATTAGGAATGCATTTTTTACATAAAATATTTTAGAATTAAAATAAATAAATAAATACATGAATAAGATGAGACAGCAAATTTTACATAGCTGAATATAAATTGTTGGCCAAGAAATTTTACTAACAAATTTAAATACTCTAAACTTGAAGTATATGCAATTGCACCACAATATATTTTTGTCATTTATATGACAATTGTTTTGCTCAGTAGAAAAAATAAAATCGTCAAATGCCATATGTACTTTTGCAAGTAATCCAATGAAAGAGATTCCATGCCAAGATAGCTTAATTCAGCTACCTTAAATGTATAATTTTAAGGGCTCAAACATATTCTTTAGCATATATATATGTATGTACATGTATCACCAAATGCTAATGGACTGTTTGCGAAGTTTTTCCAGACTTCTAAGTCCATGTTTCTCGGTAAAAGAAGTTTTGCAGCAGAGATTTTAATCAGTTCTCTGGCAAAGTTCTATTTTCTTCTGAAGGAGAATTTGCAGCTTCAGCAGTTTCTTCTTCGATTGAATCTGAATTGGAGAGCTTCTTAGATTCCTTTTCTCCATTCTGATTTTCTTCTAAAAGGAAACGAAAAATAAATTAGCCATTTCCTGAAATCATTTGAAGTTTCAAATTAGAGAAGAATTTGTGTACATAATTTTAAAGCAATCCCTCATAGATAGCAAATATTAGTAATTATTTCTTGTATAGAGTAACTTATGACTGCTTTTATGATCTTTTTTTTACTAATTACAGTATAAAAGTATTTAAAGAGATCGATATTTTATTTCACAATTATAAACCAACAAAGTTACTTTAAAAAAAAAATGTTTTTTTAGCTTTGTTCATAACTGCTGCATTGCTTAAATTACACAGATCTATTGCAACACAATCAAGTATATAATTAAGTTAAAGCTATTCGGAAAATATTAGTTCATTTTTATAACTTCAGCAAATTGTTAGGTTTCTGTTTGAAGACGAAGTCCAATAAATATAAAATATTAAAGAATAATTCTAAATAAAATTGTCCCAAATAAGATTATAAATTTGAGTCAGTTGAAGTGTTATATCAGAGAAATGTTACATATACTTCAATTATTTTGAAAGTTAAAAAACTAATTACAAAATGTTCTTGCAGTGAAGTGTACAAGCTAAACAACAGTCTCACACAATATGAATACATGATTTTTATACTGAAAATTAAAATGAAATTTTTGAATAGGCTACTCTATAGTTATTGACGAATTATACTAATTGATTAATATACTAATTGATCAACTATAAAACAAGATGCATGGATTAAAGGAAAAGAATGTTAATGAAGCTTTCATTTTTTTATTTCATGGTGCTATTATGTATGTAAAACTAAAAAGTGTTTCCAATTTGGGGTTTTTAAAGTCAAGGAAATCAAGTAATGAAGGTAAAATTTGGTATAGCTGTGATCCTAATTTGCAATTTTTTCCTGGTTACTAAAGACATTCTTATTAATTTACAATAAAAAAATATAATCCTAGTCAGCCAAAGAAATCCATGTTTAGAAGCATTTCTGGCTTTAATTGCTCATTCAAGATTTATACAGTAGAATTTATATAACAATTTTTAATTTTATTAATATTTCATACAAACACAGCAAATGTACACATTCTTCTGAAATAAGTCTACCCCAACTGCATTATTCACTTAAATATCTGAACTTTAATCTTGTTTATATATCATTTACTATATAATACATAAAAATGGCTAAACTGTCTTGTCACTAACAAAAATTAGAATTTGAAAATATTTGTCATTAAAATATGTATCACTTGTAATGAATTAAAAATATTAAAGTCCACAAAGTCACCTGTATGTCTTAAAACAAGGTAAGATAAAATATCTGATAAGGAAATAACACCAATTGCATGATCTTCATTGTCAACAACCACAAGTCTGTGCACCTATAAGGAAACATAAATAATTACTGAATAGTTTGTAATATTAAAGGAGCATCTACCTTGAGATTTGACAATAAAGTTATTCTAATTTAATTTCTTTTATTTCACATGATAAAATATTCTTACCTCTGCCTTAACAATTCTCCCTAGTATAGCAGAAAATGTCTCATCTAAAGTACATTTTAATACACCTTCAAAATACTGAAAAACAAATGAAACAGGATTTTATTACGAAGAAAGTGTGCTAATTTTACAAGGATTTAAATAATAATGAAAAAAAAAAAATAATCTAAAAGTAATGAAATATTTAGATTTTTCATACTATTGCATGATATATTGAGTAAAAATATATATGTAAGGATTTTCTTAAAATCTTTAGACACTCAATCTTAGTTTCACATACATGAAGATAGCACAAAGAAATGTTCTTAGTTTTAAATATTTGTAGAAAGTTTTTTTTAAATGAAATTTGATTATACATCTAGAATAAATAGATAAATTAAAGATCAAATACAAAATGCAAGTCATGTACACAAATGGGTTTCTTATTTTTTATAACACATTTTTATTCTATACAGAAGTGACTTTTCTACCATTAACATTTTCAATTACAACAAAAATTATAGCGATTTTAAATTCAATAACAGATTTGTCTGATTTTGATTATAATAATTTTGAAATTTTCAAAAAATATTAATTTTTTTAATGCAAATGCAATATTTTATTTTATAATTTGGCAATATTTGTAATAAGCAAATAAAAACTGAACTCTAATTAAAGTAATTATATAAACATTTAATTAAAATAGATTTTAATACTTCAGAGCATCTTTTTTAAAATACCATATTGGAAGGGGGAGGGGAAAAAAACCAATGTAAATTGTAAATATTATTGTAATAAAATGACTTAATTATTGAAAAGATGGAATATAAAAGTAATTTAATAATGAAGTAATTCATGAAAATTATTAATATTATTTAAAATAAAAGTCACATTAAATTGGATAACAAAAAACAATGGTATAAACACATAAAATAAAAACAATTTAATTTTTAATTCATGTTAAAAATGAAATAACTAATTCCTAATTAATTCAAAAGAAACATTGATGTAATTTTGGCAACATGAGATTATTTTTTTTAGAACAATTTGTTCTGTAATTGAAAATAAAAATTATAAACAAATTTAACTTATAATATAGAGGGAAAACAAAATCATTGGTTTAGAAATTACTTTTTTGGTTTAGAATTTTATTTGCTTAGAGAGCTAATTAATCAATGAACTATAATTTAAAAGAAAGACATACATGCATAACAAAAAATACTGTAACATTTAACACGTTTTCACTTAAGTCTTTGATATTTTACATTTTATTATCATAGATTTAATTATTAATATTTATAATTATTTAATAAAAGATAACTTTTATTAAATAAAATTATGAATACTAATAATTCTCATATGTATTTGAGAAGTACTCAATATATATTTGAGAATACTCAATGTATATTTGAAAAGTATCTTTTAACATTTATACTAAATTAATAGAATCTTCTGCTTTTTATATTGTGTCTTCACTAGAAATAATTTCCTGTTTATAATTTTGTATCAAGAAATTATGTATTAATAGTTTCCACTAATAAATCAAATTTTTATTGAATGAATCATAACAGTTATTAAAATAACACTAAATATTTTTTACCTGATCTCTGTGTTCCAGGGCTTTTTTAACAGTGATATCAAGATTATTGTATGTTTTTTCAGCAGCTAAATTCTACAAATATATAAAAGTATAATTAATGTAATATTCAATATAAATGTGAAAATACTTAAATTCAGTCAATGTGAAAAGATACATTTAAAAAGGTGATAACAACTGTCAGAAACAATGATAAAATGTAGGTATTAATTCCTTCTTTATGGACTGATGCATAGAAATTATTAAAATTTCAGATTAAATAGTTTATTTATATAACATCTAAAAATTTGTGCTTAACATCCTTTCCAACAGTGAAGCGTTTAGGATGCTTATATACTCAATATTTAATGCAAATATTTCCCATGATTCTTTTCATTAAAAAATAAACAACGTACTTTGTTATATAGGAAAAAATAATTTTACAAAAACTTAACATAAAAACAATAGAGATTTTATTTTTCTATACCATTAGCTTCTGTAACTAAAATTAATTGTTTTTAATTAAAATTTTAAAAGAATATTTTTAGCGTGCAAATAAAAATTTATATTAATGTCATAAAGTATAAAATTTATTCAATATAATATAGAAAACTTACTTTATATTTCATGCATGGATTTTGAGACATTTTTAGAAATAAGCTTAACTTATGATTGAAATTATAATTTAAAAATAAAAATTCTAAAATTAGAAAATTCAATAAAAAATGGAGGCTCTCTAACATTATAAAAAATAAGAATATTTTTTTAATATACTTTATTGAAGCAAAATATACTTTATTTTCTCTGAAATACTTACAATGACATCAAATTTGGCATAGATATCAACCACTTTATTATTGTCATCAACAACTGGTAGAGCAGACACTCTTCTATTCACAAAATCATTTAATGCTGTGATGACTGGAGTACTGGTTTTGACCTGTAGGATATTATGATTTTTAATTTAAAATGAAAATTTTCTTTACAATTTGGCATTACAGGAAAAAATATTTTCAAAACCAATGTTAATGTCAAAAGAATAGTTAAATGTTTAAAGCTAAGCTTATTCATAATATAAATGCTGAACATGAAATATACTATAATCTTAATTATTAGTAAAGATAAATAGTTTTTAAAAAAATGAGTAATCACATAATTTTCTTAAAATTATTATTTATCATTACATTTCCAAATAAAACAATTCACTTACTGTTGCAATTCGGTCATAAGTACCAATTTTCAATTCCCCCAAAGTTTTACTCATGTAACTAGGACGAGGCAATTCTTGGTACTAAAAAAGAAAATTGAGAGTTCAAAAAATATATTGTTTTTATTTTATTTCATATTCAATAAATATTTTATAATACATTTGTAATTATTTAAATAAAAAAAATTACAAAACGTGATTTATAAATGGATGGTTAAGATAACTTTTATTTTAGATATGTCAAGATAATATAGTAATAATACAAAATAGACAAGTTTAATTTCTAATGAAAAAATGCCAAAGGGATAAACTTTGAGTTTTGCGAATAGAGTACAAATATTTAGATAATAAACTAAACATTTAAACAGAAAATACAACTTTATATTAAAAAAAAAACTATGTGGGTAAATAATTTCTATTTTTCCAACTATTAATATATTTCATACACTAACATATCGAATGAACATTAATTAAAACTCTTATTTCAGTTGTACCATAATACTTCATTCATTTTATTTTTTCATCATTTACACATATGTAATATACCATTACTACTTTCATAAATTTTCAATTGTAAAGATTAAATGGTATTTTTACTTTTCTCCATTGAAATAAACAAGATTTACATTATATGTGAAAGCCTAATTCTTAGGCAGTTTAATTGACAAAAAATATGTGTTTCATACTAAATTAAGTGGAGTCTACTGAACAAATATTATGAATTTTTAAAATGCAAACTTTTATTAAAATCTAATATTTAAACATATCATTAAGTAAAGCACACATTTGTGTTGGAAAAAAGAGATTAAAAAGTGCATCAATTTTAATTGGAATTAAATATCTAATAGAAATAAATGCACTTTTTAACATTTTCTATTCCATTGGATTAATATTTATTATTCTAATATTGGCATTAATTTCTACTGGTATTAGGTTAATAAATAAGAAAATTTGTATTTATATGATAATTCATCAATAAAATTTTTAACTGCCTGAGTAATTGACAATGCTATACATAATTACAAGGATAAAATCATTATTTTGTTAATTTAAATGGAGATTTTCAGTAAATTAAGTACTACACAGTTCATAAGAAAATAAAAAAATTCTAAAGTAATGTCTAAAGAAATTATGGTCAACTATTTTTTGATATTGTTCATGTGTGAGATTAATGTTTCACAAAAGAAATAGGGATAGAAGTATTGGACACATTAAATAACCATAAAACCTCTTTATTCAGTGTACATTTTTGATACTAATTAACTTTCACATTTCATTTATCAAAATCTAATCTATCATCACTAAAATTATAACAAAACTCCATCTATAATGCACAACTGTTATAGTTAGAACATTTTTAAGGGAACTTTTATTACAAAATGATTACAATACTTCAATTGCTATAAAATTGATGACGTTTTGGAAGTGAAGAATATACATGTGTGTGACACATGTTTGAAATTAATATATAAACTTACTGCAATATTGAAACAATATTGCTTCAATAATGGAGCAATTGCTTGCAACAATGGTTTCGATGCCCTAATTTTGATAGCAGAACCATGGAAATTAAACAGAACTACATATCTGCATTCTCCCTCCATTATATATAAATATTATGACAGATGTTAAATACCTGTTTTTATAAATAATTAAATTTTTCATGAAAAAACTATAAATAAAATTAATTTTCTTTATTTTACATGCCTTAACATGATACAATCATTTGTTGGAAGGGTAATCTCAAAGAATAAATTTTTAATCTTTGTGATAAAAAAAAAATTCATGGCTATATTATTATAATTATTTATAATACTGTGGAAAACTACCATTACTATCCACAGACGGGAACACCTGCTTGCTTATTCGAACTTTCTCCCGGACTGGTCGAAAAGAACCGATTGGACTTTCGCTCATGTGCACATTGCACACTAATCTTATCTTGATAAAGTTATCTGTATAATTTAAATAATTTGTTAAACTTATGTTGCTGAATAAATCAGTGATTTAACTATATAGTAACAGTTTAAATTATACATATAATTCTATTATACATGGTAATTATAATACCACAATTTTCAAGGACAATAGAATACATGAATCCTATGAAAAAGGTATCAATAAATATTCATAAATATTTGTGTGAAAAAACTTTGAATAACAATTTTGATTTTAAGAGAAGATACATATTAATGACATAAATGTGTGAGCTTACATAAAGGAAAAGGAACTTCAAGATTCTTTTATGTGTGATCACATAGAGGACGTTACCAGTAAGAGGATCTATCACAGGCAAACGATGAACTTTGTTCCGTATGAGAGTTTTTATGGCCTCTAATAAACTAAAGTAAAAATAAGCTTTTTAGTTAATAATTTAGCAAACTACAAAATTGAATAAATTTACAGATTAAATTAACTCTAAGCTATTTTTAACAATGAGTGACGTACAATATCATTTTAGCAAATTACAACCATAACATATAAAAAATTCCAGATAAAGAAACGTGGCATACCTATGCCAATTTATCCAAGTTACAAGGACAGTCTTCAATACAACTTTATTATAAACTATCAAAAAGGGGTTTTTTTAAAAATTATTATTGAGCCTTAGGTCTTCAGAGTAACACAGCTACTTTAACTTTGTCGGAAATCATAACTTTGTCACAAATATTAAAGAAAAGTTATACTCGCAATTAACTATCGTTGAAACTTGAAATGAATATGAAATAAAAAAATTTTTGAACTAAACTAAAATATAAATTAGCAAAAACAGAAGATTAAAGAAATAATTTATACAAGCACTAGTAATTTTGCTGTATTTTTCTACGTATTTTATTCTTATGAGCAATCACTTTACATTTGTATATAAAATCTCATCTGTTACAATTCTTATAACTTAAGCAATCAAATTGTTACAATATTGTATTTTTAGAAATTAAAAATACATAACAAATAATCAAACTATTTAATTTTTATGTTTCACTTCATAGAAAATTTAAATATTATGATAATTGAAATTTTATTAATTAACAAAATACTTAGATTAAAAATTTGAAAGGTTATACAGGTATTTTTTAAAATTAGTAAAATTTCTATTAATATATTTCTTGTTTAAAATAATTAAGAATTTCCCATAAAACTGTTAAATTAATTCAAATTGTTAAAATAAATATTTTCAGAACATCATTCCTCTTTAAGGTATACAACAGAATCTTACTTCTGATTAATTAAATATTTGCTAAAAGAAAATTCATAAATTAATGTTAAAAATAATAAATTAAATATATACATAAATAGAAAATAAAAATGCAAACAATTAGCAATGTGATATTCACTATAAATTTCTTTATTTTAAAACTCTTTAGGAAAACTAATCATACTAAATTTGAGCTAGCACGAAAACAGATTTCAGTAAAAACAAATTATTAAAATAAACTAGATAAATATTTGTAAAAGCCGATTCATATTCTATTGATAAAAATTAAAAAATTGAACTTTTCTTATACATTACCTAGCATCAGGTCCTATGCTAACCAAGGGTTTGCTTTTTTCTTTTAGTACACCTGGGAAAAAAAGACAGTTTTAAAACTATCTACTCCAACAGAAACAAACATAAAATAATAAAAACTACTATATAGTAAAGAGGTATTTACTTCTCCACGTTTCCAATTTATGTTCTTCAAGTTCTTCCATTTGAACCTAAAAAATAATTAGAATACATCTTATAACAGACAGTTTCCGATAAATATTTGCATCAATGAAAATGATTTTAACACTTCAAATGTATAATTCAATAAATACAAAGAAAGATACAGGAACACTATTATGGTTGCAAGATTTAATTCATTGCACGTTATTGCAATATTTTAATATGCTTTTTAGTTTAAGGCTAATTAGATAGGACCATCAAACCTTTAAACTGTTGAAGTGAAAGCCAGAGCACAACTATTCAGAGACTAATATGCACAAGCATTTAATTTATTTTGTGTTATTGAAACCCTTAAATTTTTGAAATCATGTTATGGACTGCAAATAGACAAAGCTATTGTAAGACATTTTAACAGCTGCAGCATAATTGTTTTCCAGGAAAACTTTTTATTGACAGCAGGAGGTATTCACATGTTTCAAGAGTCGAAACCTTGGAAAACTCTCAAGCAGTTACTCTAATAGGATTGCATGCAGAAGCACCTTTTTTCTATTATTTAATAGTTGCAGGTATTGAACCTGGGACCTCATGCTCTGAACGGACAAAGCTATTGTAAGACATTTTTAAAATTACGAGCTGCGGAGCTCAATGTTACTCAATTTCTCAAATTAAAAGCCTTTTTTAAACTAAAAAGATGAATGAATGAAGCATTTATAGACTCAGAGCAGCCACTTAATTCTATAGATAATTAAGTATATTCTTGAGTATGTTCTCTCTGTGCAAGAGGGTTATATTTTCAAATAACATAGCTGAAATACTAAACGAGATTTTAAAAGTTTTCTTTTAAGAGATACATAAGTATCACAATAGCTACCCCCACCCCCCAAAAATAGTCGATATACCAGGTTCAATCATAGCAGTGTTGATTGTTTGGCTCAATTGTCACTCATTTTTTAGCACAAAGCTAAATAGGTTGGGATCTATAGTTTAAAAAAAGATTTCAAATTGTTACAAACATCAAAGCTCCCGAGACAGGATTTGAACCCACAAACTATGGAACTGAAGGTCAGATTACTCACTGTTCAGCTACTAGCTTGATGAAAAAATAAAATGTTGCAATTCTGCTTGCAACATACATGTCAGTAAGGGAGGATAGTTGTAAATTTTGTGTTTCTGCCCTTGCAACAGGGGAATATTACTTACTATTTATAGAAGATAAATTTTTCATAAATTTCAGAAATTTATATTTAGGAAATATTAATGTTTTACAACACAAATGTAAAAAAATCTATACATAAATTTGGGATTGTGAATAAATTTCATATGCTGAGAATAAAACATTTTGTGCAAGAAAAGTCAAATTCAAGTAATAATTAAATCTATAATTTTTACACAAAAAATAAAGTTTTTTTAATTTTACAGACAAAAAATAATTAGTTCTTACAGATCAAATAGATGAGATCAGAATTAATCTCACAAAATATCAGTTTTTTAAAGCAATTTTAAAATTTCGATTTTAATTTATAATTTTGATATAATTATGAAATAATGTTAGATATCTGATTTCACTCAATTTATGTGCATTAAGAAGAAAAACATTTTCATATTTTGTTTCCTTTTCCATTATGTTTAAAATCTCAAATCATTTAATAGCAAATATTAAAAATTATATAAAGCAACATGAATTTAAAAATAAATTTAAATTTCGATCCAAGTTTTTGATTCTTGAAAAGTTTAAATATTAAATAGTTGAAAATTTAAGTACTTTCAAAAATTAAAACCATCTTTGATACAATTTCAACTTAATTGAGGCACGAGTAGGTAAATATTTGAAAGTAAAACTTACAAATGGTGATTTATAGTATGTCCTCAAAATATTGATGAAATCTGTGATAGTGAGCATGCCTGAAAATATAAAACATTTATTGCTCAATAATACATACATTAATCACTACAGCAAAATTACTAATTATGGTTATCACTTGTTAGTTCCAAAGGTTTTAATAAAGATTTCCAATTTAATGTTTTTTTTTTTATTTTTTTTATCCCAATAACAAAATTAAAATATATTGCACACACAATACATACATTAATCATTACAGCAAAACTACTATAAATTGTCTTCAATTATTGGTCTCAATGATATTTCATTAAAATGTGTGCATATTTCCCCAAAATTTGTCCTTTAAAAATAGTGGACACTTTTACAATTTTATAAGCTGACATTGTTTACAAAAATTTTATTGTGTTTCAAAATAATACTTCAAAATGTCTTTGTTTTCATTAAATTATATTATAAATGAAAATTTTTAAGTTGTGTATGGAAAATAAGAGTTTGATGCACGATTACATGTTAAAAGATGACTAAAAAGAGAATATTATGTGCTTTGAAAGCATTTACTAGTAATCATTACTTTTAAATGCTTTAAATAAGCACCGAAATTCTATAATTCCTTATAAACAAATTATTTGATCAAGTTAAAGAAAGTAAAAGTTGTACAATATTGAATTGGAGGGTGGGGGGGGGGAACACACACACACAGTAAAGAATGTAAAAGTAGTCATCCATCATCTCAGTAGAAGAAAAAGGACACACACACTCTAATATAAATAAACACATAAATATACACCTAATATAAATAAAACACACACACCTAATATAAAGTAATTTTCAATTTTTGTTTTTTAACATTGATAAGTATTGTAATATTTATTATATACAAATCTACACCAAAACATGTTATGAAGAAATGATAACTTTGCAAAGTACACAAAAACATATATATTATAATATTGAAATGTGTACAAGATAAAATGTATTTTTATATCTTTTTGTGTGCAATAAAAATACTTAAAAAAGTAAAAAAATTTAAAGTTTTTATTTTTAAACTAAGTAACTTTTCACTAAATAAATATAAAATTTGCTAGAGTAGCCCATGTTATCCCTCCAGTGGTTAGGATTAGTTTGTTGCTCAATGATTATTTATACCACAAGGGCTAATTCGACCAGAACCTATAATTTAAAGAGGATTCCAAACATCAAAACCCAAATTGGAACTCGCAAACTGTTGAAGCAAAGAACAGAGCACTAATCATTAGATTGCCACATCAGCAGACCCAATTAGGCCAATACCTACAGGTTTGAATGGATTCAAGGCTAATATAAAATGCCAAGCATGATGTGGGACTTGAACCCACCTAATTATTGAATGGAAGAACAGAGTGATAACCATTCAGCCAATAGTTTGGCATCTTGACTTTAGTTATTATTAAATGCAAAGCAAAGTTATACTTTTGGTATCTAGAATATAATTATTAAAAAGAAAAGGATATAAAGATATTTTAACCCTTCTTTGCATGATTTTTTCTTTATTGGTGAAATAAAT